>PVJC01004109.1:26543-66071 GCA_004026665.1 Murina feae | reverse complement strand
AGGAGGGGATGAGGACAGGGTAAAAGGAGGGGATGGGGACAGGGTGCAGGAGGGGATGAGGACAGGGTGAGAGAGGCCTGGATGTGGACTGGTGTCTGAAGTGAGTGTGGTGGGAGATTTATGGGATAAGGAGCCGGTAAGGGGTTAAGGCCACATAGGGTGCATCAGGACAATAAGAGGTTCCTTTGAGTGTGTATGGCTTGGGTGGGTGCTTTGTCTGCTGGAAGGAAGGTGGGACGAGGTAGAGGCTGAGTTTATGGAGAGCTGTGAGGGCCATTGTGGAAAGTGATCTATTTGAGGAGGGACTCAGAGGGTGGTCTCTGCACTGAGAGCAGAAATAAAACAGCTTGAGGCTTTGAGGAAGGTGGACAGGCATGATGGGCAACTGGAGGGAGGACCTAAGAAGGTATCCAGTTAAGGAGGAAGGATGTCCTCTGACATCTGGGAAGGGGACATCTAGGGGTGCTGGGTCTCTTTGAAGAGGGAGTGACTAGTAGTCATAGATATCTGTGGAGAGGACACTTCTGAAGAGTTGGGGGTACACAGGGTCTCCCCCAGGGACCAGGCTGTGGGCAGAAAGTAATAGACACAAGTTTGTGGGCCTGATAAAGCATAGCGAGAGGCGGTGGGGAGGTCTCAGAGATCCAGGTACCTCGTGGGTAATGGTAACTTGCTTCATTCCAGTTTCATTGATTCAGTAGACATTCATTCCATCTGGAATAGGCTTTGGGATTACAGCCCAGAACCAACAAGGGGAGACCTTTTGCCCTATGAGGTTACAATCTGGTGGGAAAGACACGTTGGATAATTAGTTTTAAGTGGCGAATGTTACCATAGGGGAAGGACAAGGTTGGAAGCTGCAGAAGCATGTAACAAAGATTTCTTTATTCATTCTTAGAGATCAGAAAGCCTCCCTGAAAAAGTTACCCTTAATGCCATTATAAAGAACAACTACATGGGCTGGTGTTCCAGGGGGAATGACTTGTGCAAAGGTCCCCAAGTGTTGGAACAGCTCAAAGATGAAAAATATTAGCTGGAATTTAGAAAGCTAAGAGCCAGAGATTTCTGATGGCATGGGAAACCATTAAAAGTTTTTAGCATTGGTCTTGTGTGATCAGATTTGCATTAAAAAAGAAAAGAGACCACTCTGCTATGTGAAGAATGATGAGAAAAGGGAAAGTGAGAAGTCCCCCCCCCCAAAAAAAAAACAAAAACCTCTGACATTTATTGTATGTCGAACAGTGTTCTAATTATCCCCACTTTCCAGACGAAACGGGGACACGAAGATGTTAAGTAACTTACCCACGGATGCACAGGTGGTCAGGTCTAGAGCGGGGAGGGGGGGCACCTTTCCTCTGCCACGGGCCATACAAAATTACCAGCTTAAAAATTAGCCTGCTGTGTTTGGTCAAACATTTAATTAACTCACCCCTAATGCCTTGGCAGGGCCAGACCCAATGATTTTGCAGGCCTTTATAGGGCCGGTGGGCCTGATACTCCTTACCCCTGGTCAGTCTGGCTCCAGGGTTCTTGCCCTTTGAGGTTATGATTAATGTCTGAGCTACTACTGCTGTTCTCCTCATAAAAGCTAATGGGGGCTCCAGTGAAGAGGGAATGCAGGGGAGTGGACTAGGGGAGAGAAATTTATGAGGGGGAATGTCAGGACTTCAGTGATTGAGTGGATGAGAGGGGTAGGATCAAGGATTATCCCAGGTCTCTGAGTTGACTGACTATACTTGTAGAAGAGAACTTCAAAGGAGAGAGAGGTTTTGTCAGGAGGTGAGAAGGGAAGATGAGTTCTAGTAGTTACTGCAGTCAAGTGCCCCCTACATCCTCAGAGGCCATCGGCACCACCATTTGCAAGTTGTTTGACCTTGTGCAGGTTAATTAACCTCCCCAAGCCTCGGTTCTTTGGATGGGCATAATAGTAAAACTTAGGATTAAATGCAATAAAAGTTGTAAAGTGCTTTGCACTGAGTCTGATACATAATGTTCAGTAAATAGCACTAAGTGTAAGAGCTGGTTTGCTCATCCCCCACTTTCCTTAGATGAGAACTGTGCCTTTTCTCTCTAATCTCATGATTGCCCTTCTCTGCTTGGAGATAGCCCACATATTCTTCCAGACCCTACCTTATCTATCCCCTTTTCTCTTTCCTAGAACCAGTTAATCTTTCACCTGTAGCCATGTTGTTTCATGTATATTGCTGCTGTAGCCCTTAATACTTAACTTAGCTTTTTCTAGA
This sequence comes from Murina feae, assembly GCA_004026665.1. Classification (NCBI taxonomy): domain Eukaryota; kingdom Metazoa; phylum Chordata; class Mammalia; order Chiroptera; family Vespertilionidae; genus Murina; species Murina feae. The sequence goes on along the minus strand of PVJC01004109.1, from coordinate 63,828 downwards.
AAATATATAAGGCAGCTTGCCATAATGAGTAAACATAACATAAGTGGGTGAGGAAGCAGGGCAAGAAGAACATGGAGACCAGGAAAACCAAGAGGAAGTTACAAGTGGGGGTGATCCTCAAATGCTAGGGAAAAGTCTGCTGCATTTGCTACTATAAGAAAGGAAAGTGGCTCTTATTTCCCTAGCGGTTCATACCAAGAGCTGGTCCATTCTGTGAGCTACTGTTTATGAGAGAAGGCAGCATTAGATAACATTTTCAAGACAAGCCATTTTCTGTGATTTAGACACTGGAGAAAGGCTTATCTTTGGGGTGTTTATGAAGAAAAGCCAGTGTCAGATCATCAACTTTCTTTTTAGCACTGAAGATCATTGGGCTGTTTCTTAACACATCACTATTAGGTCAAAGAAGGCTAAATCACAAGTTAGAAAGCATTCTAAAGCCAATAGACTGTGGTTTAGGCAAATAGCTTTGCTGGTCTGCCTTAATTCAGAGGAAAAAAAATTTTTTTTAATCCTCCGGAGGATATTTTTTCATTGACTTTTAGAGCATGGAAGAAAGAAAGGAGGAGGAAGAGGGAGAAGGAGAGAAAGGAGGAGAGAGAAACATCGATGTGGGAGAGACACATCAACTGGTTGCCTCCCGCATACAGGCTGACAGGGACAGAGATCAAGCCAGCAGGCAAGATACATGCCCTTGACCTGGAATCAAACCTGGGACCCCTTGGTCTCAGGCTGACTCTCTAACAACACCAAAACTGACCAGGCTCAGAGCAAAGTGTTGTTGCTTGTTGCTTTAAGGATATGTAGACATGCAGGGAAGAATGGACTACAACTTCTTCAGGCAGTTCTCATTAATGTGGTTTTCTTCAACTGAGATTTTAGTAACAATCAAGCAGAAGTGAGAGCGATGTGTGATAGACCTACAGTATCTATCGCATACCTTTTAGGCACGATGCCAGGTGCTGGGCACAGCAGTAAACTGCAGAGGAAGGCCTGACTCCTACTTGGGAGAGAGAAGCAATTGTGTGCAGTCAGTCAGTAAATAAATAATTTCTGAAAAAGGACATAATTTCTGAAGTTAATTGAGTTCTGAGAATGAACGAGATTGGATGGAAGAGAGTAATAGGGAAGGCCTGCCAGCAACTAGGTAAAATAGGGTGATCAGGTATGGCTGCTCTCAAAAACGACATTTAATGTAAGACCTGCAGGGTCAACTCTGAAGACTCTGGGAAAGTATTTCAGATGGAGGCAACTGCTTGTGCAGAGGCCTGAGGTGAAAACAAGCTCTTCTCCTCGCAGGGAAAATAAGGGAGGCTGGGTCCAGGCAGAGGTGGGCCAGGAGGGGTGTGAGACAAAAGGAGGTTGGAAAAAGTAATTGAGCCTGCCATGTCATGGAGAGGAGATGAAGTCTTCTGTGGGTACTTGGAAGTGATTGGAGGATTTTAAGCAGAAGAGTTAGTGATCTGATAGATCTTTTAGATCATTTTGGGCTGCTGTATAAAGAATGGATTCTAGGAAGGCAAAAATGGAGCAGGGAGAGATGAGACAAGGTGGGCTTGGGTTAGGGTGATGGCAGTGGAGAAGACAGGATTTTCCATATCGCAGTCATTTTCCTGGAAAGTTCTTGGAGGAATACCAGTACTTGTCCCTTAGGAATCTGATTCTGAGATGCCTGGCAAGGTGCTGGGCCCTCATGTAATCCTTACATATGGGGCTGCCTATCTAATTGAACTGAGACCTCTTAGAGGGCAAGCTCTGTGTGTCCTGCACCCAATACAAGGACACCTGGATTAATTTGAGCAACTGCCTCACGGGGAAGGAGAGAAATCCCATATTGTTACCTGAACTATGGGTATTATCGCCAACACAGTAGTTTTATAGATGGAAAAATGGAGGTCTTGTGCAGTCAGTGACTTACTGTCTGTCACATAGCCAGTTATCGACAAGGCCATTCTCTCTCCTCCCCTGTTGCACTCCAGCATTTTGGCTAACTGGAAAGCAGTTTAGATATTATCACTGCTAATTTAAGCTATGGTCACAGTTTGTATTTTGTATGTGTAAATTTAAATAAACAGTGTTAGTACCCCAATAGTAATCATTTCAGGAACCCCTTTGCAGTGTAGAGAACATTAAATAGATATATTGATATGCCAGAGCAACAGATGGGAGATGAAGCGGGGTGGTGGGGTACTGGATGTGTCTTGTCCTTTGCATTTAGTAGAGCTTGTTGGTTTTGACAGTTCAGTGGTCTTTTTTAAAAAAAATAATAAAAGCATAGATATATGCTTGTAAAAATTTGAAATAATCATTTTAAATATGCCCCAGAACAATGTGACAAAATAATGGACTTGTACTATGACTTTCTAATGTAATTGTTTATATTTTCCTATGACTGCAGAGGTGACACCACAGATCTGTGAAGGAAGATAATAATATATACTCCAGAGCAGTGGTTCTCAACCTTCTGGCCCTTTAAGTATAGTTCCTCATGTTGTGACCCAACCATAAAATTATTTTCGTTGTTACTTCATAACTGTAATGTTGCTACTGTTGTGAGTCATAATGTAAATATCTGATATGCAGGATGGTCTTAGGCGACCCCTGTGAAAGGGTCATTAGACCGCCAGAGGGGTCTCGACCCACAGGTTGAGAACCACTGCCCTAAAGGGTTGTTTCAAGGGTGAAGTGTGGTACTGTATGTAAGGCACTTTGAAGTTCAGTGACCATGTATTTTATTGTCCAGAGCAGGACACTTTTCAGAGTGAAAGGAATCAAACAAGATGTTTGGTCTTCAAGTAGGAGTGTATAAACACTGTAGAAGTGTTTGCTGCTGCTGTTTCTATTTCAGTTGCTAATCTAATGTTAATTAGACCTTAGTGGGCTCAGGGTTTTTTTTTGCTTTTCACTAGTGCCAATGAATTTGCCCCCTTGTTCCCTTGGCTATAGCCCCAGCCCAAGGCTTAGGCCTGCAGTTCAACTATTAAAAAATTTCTCTAGCCAATATAGATGGTTTCTCAAAGCAAGATTGGAATTTCAAATTTGACTTTATTAGTACTGTACTCTAAATATTTAAGTAAATCTAGAGAAAAATAAAAGATCTCAACAGTGTTTTTGTTTTTTAAAAATCTAATTTTGGTTTAAGTTATTTACTTTGGCGTCAGCAATTTATTTAGACTGGTCCTAAGTATCTCACAAGAGATCAATATTTTTACATAAAGGAATCAGATTATCTGATTGTTTTTGCACCTGCCATTTTTGTGTCTTTTAAAAAAATACATATTTCTTTATTGATTTCAGAGAGGAAGAGAGGAGAGAGAGAGAGAAACATCAATGATGAGAGAAGATCATTGAATCACTGCCTCCTGCACACCCCCTACTGGGGAACGAGCTGCAACCCAGGACCCTTCAGTCCGCAGGCTGACGCTCTATCCACTGAGCCACGCTGGCTAGGGCATTTTTGTGTCTTCTGTCTTGGCCTTAAAAATTATTTTTAATGATTTTAAACTTCCTGAAAAGGAGGAGGAAGGCTAGATTTTTTTTTTTTTTTTTTTTACTGTAAGGAATCAAACACAATGGAATATACCTCTTTCAATTTAATAACTCTTGAGCAGCGGGGAGCTAATGATAAATTTAACAGGAACCTCTACACACATTGTTTTTACATAGCCTTGTTGTCTCATGTTAACAGCTCAGGGCAAACCAGCTTTCTTCTTGTTAACATCATAGATTTATTAAAGAACATTGATTAGAAATATTTTTTAATACAGAAAAAATGAAGGAAAATATCTCAATATACCATTAAGCTCACTACCTGTGAATCAGGTTGATATTTTTTTAAGTCAGAAAATTCAGGAAGAAATGTGACACCTTCCTCTACTCATCTTCCATTACTAATCCCACTGCCCAAAGGTCATCGCTATAAACTCTATTGTGTGCCTTTCCAGAATGATATTTAAATGCTCATAAAAAGTAAAAAGCACCTTCTCTGGTGCAGACTCTTGAGTTTGAGTCCCAGCTCTACTTACTTCTTGTGACACTTAATTTGGGGCAAATAAAAATGTCTTTTTACATGTATCTGTAAAATAAGGGTAATAATATCTGTTTTACAGGACTATTGTGCAGATTAAATGTGTTTTTATGTGAAAAGCACTTAGAACAGTTCCTGGCATATTACAAGCATTATGTATTTATTAATATGCCAAAATGTATATATCCTTTAAAATTTTATACAGGTGTTTCCACCCTCTTCTATATTATACTTCTGCAATTAATGATAGAGCTTGGAACTTTTCCTTCCTTATTCTTTTGTATCAATGTGTAGTATTTTATTTATTTATTATTGAATTTCTTGGGGTGACACTGGTTAAAAAATTATACAGGTTTCCGGTGCACAGTTCTAACATCACATCATCAGTACACTGTATTGTGTGTTTACCATCCCAAGTCAAGTTTCCGTCCATCACCATTTATTCCCACTATAGCCTCCTCCCTCTCCTTCTACCCCTCCACCCTCGTCCCCACCCCTGTCCAGGCAGTCACCACACTGTTGTCTGTGTCTTTGAGTTTTTTCTCTTTTGCTCAACCCCACCCCACCCCCAGCCATTCCCCTACCTGACAGTTGTCAGCCTGCTCTCTACCTATGCATCTGTCACTGTTTTGCTTGTTCATTTTGTTTGGTACTTGTCTTTCTCTGACTGGCTTATTTCACTTAGCATAATGTTCTCCAGGTCCATCCATGCTGTCACCAAGGGTAAGATTTCCTTCTTTTGTATGGCCAAGTAGTATTTCATTGTATAAATGTACCACAGCTTTTTTTAAAGTCTATTTAACTATTTTCAGTTTTTTGCTCTTACAAATAGTGTTACAGTGGAGCTGTTTATATAGATGTCTTTGCACACTTGTAGGAATCATTTTTAGAAGGCGGTACAGATCATAGGCTCTATGTATTTTTAATTTTGACACATGTTACTACATTGCCCTGATGCCAGCTGTTTTTTCTGCTGTAATCCTGTCTGAAATTATTATCCCTTCCTGTGGTTTTTGGTTTGGATTCAGAGGGTTTAGGAATACCTGGCTGAAAAAAGCCAGCGATGGGTTTGCATGCCTGCAATATTCCCTGCTAAATTTAAATTGCCTCATGAAGGAAATGCTCATCTTCATTGGTAGATCCCAGGATTGCTGTTTCCTGAAGCAGGTGAGGTTAAGTGCTGCGAGGGCTTCCAGTGGGGGGAGTCACTTTTGAGGGCAGGTGGAGGTGCCCTAACCGGGAGGTTCTGGCCATAGTTATCAAGCCTTGACCTGTCCCTGAAGAAGTAAGTGCTTTGGAGGTTGGCCCACCATTGTTCTCTTCCAAATTGTTCTCCTCTTTCGTTTTTGTATGTTTGCTGTTAGATGTTCTGGAAGTTGTTTTGCAGTCAATGTTTTAATAGCTACTGTGGGGAGTAACAACTATGGGTTTTGAAAGGAGTATTCGTCAGGGTTTATGAGAGACTGTCTTTCCACACTAAAATGAGAACGCAGTTAAAATGGCGATGTCACCTGGCTGGAGGGCTTGGAAATGGAGAGTTGGTTTAGTGACTATAAAGGAGTAATTTCTTCCTACCTCTGTTTATGGAAAATGGGTAATTTCTTCTAGATATGGGTTGGCAGATAAGACAGGAAGGGGTCTAAAATACATCTCAATTTTATGAGGAAATATTTGCTTGTCAGCATACAGGTGTCATAACTGATTTTAAAGTGATTTGAATAGCAGACAGTTTATAGGTATAATTATAGTACAACATATAACCAAATGCAGTAGGAAATCTCCCTACAGGCCCAAAGTCAAGCAGAAAACCATTCTCAGGGCAGCTGTTAAGCATTTCAATTTAAAAGCTCTTTCCAGATGACGTTGATCCTCATAGTCAGTAAAGAAAGTAATTATGACAAGTAAGGAATGATGTTGATAACATCAATAAAATAACTTCCACGTCATCTTTCTTGTTTTTACAGGGTTGGCCACGGCCTGTCAGAATTACTAGTATTAGCATTCAAATGACTTACAAAGAGCTTCAACATGATAATAATTAATGGAGTCAATGCATATAGTAAACAAAACATGTCCTAAGTGTGTTCAATCTAGAGCTAGTTGATGAGGTATCATTAAAAATAATAATGTTCACGTCATGTGTGTTGGGAACTGTCAGCAGCACTCCATCTTTATGTTGAGAAAGAACAGAGCCTGTTTTTAAACTGGCACCTCATCCTTTTGTTTTATTTTGTTGCTCTTGGAGCTGTGCTCTGCTTTATATGTGGGATTTCAGTAATTCTTCCATGCAGTTTAAGGTAGGAAAGTTGTAACCTTGCAATACGAAGTTTGAGATAACTAAATTTGTGAGAGATCATAATTGGGCAAAGCTTTATGCCTAAATGCATAGCATATATCTATCTGAGTATACTGATCTATCTATCAATCTATCTATACAACATTTACTCATTTTTTTAACCATTTTTAGAAGATACAAGTTGTGGATTAAATATAACATAAATATAACATCTTTTTCCCCCTGTTTTCCTTCTGTGAACAGGCATTATGCTCCTTTGAATACTTTTATTTCTGTAAAGTTTCACAGAAGTCCTACAAAGTGGGTAGTTTTATTCCCATTTTACAAGTGAAGTTAAATATTGGTCACATACATGTACACCCTCAAAGTAAACACTGTGGATTAACCAGGACACTGGCCCAGAAGTCTGGCTGTGAGGAAATGCTCTCTGCTCTTGAAAGAAAGGACAGGGCTGAAGCCAGAAAATGGCCTTAGCTTTCTTGTCAGAGTCCTCTGCACTCCCAGAACCGGTCACGCAGACTCTTCCGCATGCCTTCCGCCTGTTCCTAACCAGGTCTCTGCTCAGCCCTGACGTGTCTCCTGAGACCTGTGACTAATCTCTGCATCAGTTCATGCCATTACATCTCCTAGCCGCACATGCTGCTGTAGCCCCCACCCAACCTCCCTGCCTGAGGCCTTTTCCCAGTTGTAGTCCACTTTGTATACTGCCCTCAGCTTAATCCTGCTGGAAAGTCCTGCCCAGGAACCTTTAGAAACTCCCAGTTGCCTAACAGCAAGGTCCAAGTCTACTAGCATGGCCTTGACTAGTGCGGACGCCCATTCTGACCACCAACGGCCTTTGTGTGCTTGGTCCTGAGCTTTGTCTCACTCTCCCAGCCTCCCTGGTGTTCTGGGCAGTCCTGCCCAGATCCAGCTGCTGCAGCCCACAGCAGTGGCGCTTGGGAAAGGACCTTAGCTTGCTTTTCCCCCCAACAGCTTTATGAAGCATAAGTAATATATAAAGACCTGTGCATATTTAATGTCTACAATTTGTTGTGTTTGAACATATGCAAACACCTATGATACCATCACCACATCATACCTTTCTTTTTCAAATAACAGCTAACACATATTGAGCATGCATATGGCTCAAAAATCAAATGATACAGAAGCATGTTCTTCCCTTTACAGTCTGTTGCTCATCTAGTCCCCTTACACTGCCCCTCTCTCAATAACCTCTTTTATTAGCTCCTTATATATGATTTTAGGGTATCTTTGTGAATATATGCACATGTGAATATATATTTTTATTTCCCTACATTTTTATATGGAGGAAACATGCCAAGCACACAGTTCTTCACTTTGCTCTTTCAATAAGTTTTCGTAAGTGATCTCTCTGTATCAGTACATTGACTCTTTTGCTTTTTTATAGTTTCATGTATTTCATCATATTCCTGTACCAAAATGTATTTAGTAACTAGTCATCTGTTGATAGACATGTCATATTGCACATGTGCAAGTATATCTAGGATTATTGATTCACAGGAGATATATTATTTGAAATTTTGATAGATGCCTTTTAGCTTTTTAATTGATTTTTAAAGATCAAAAGAGCAGCTCAAATTGCACTTCTCCTGAAATCCCCAAACCAAAGGGAGCTCTCATCCTAATTTCTTCTGCTGTGTGTCTGTCACTCATTAGCAATCACATGTGTGTTATTTCCCTAACTAGAGTGAAAGAACTCCGGGCTTTCTTTCACATCCTCAGAACTTACTCTGGTACCTTATAGATGCACCTGCTCATTGATCAAATGTTTATGTCTTTTGTTCGAGAAGAGAAATCTCTGCTGTGGACCTGAATGTAAGGTAGCTGTGTGCTCCCGGTGGTTTATTGAGACAAAGCTTTCTTTGGAGGGCAGGTGCTCTCAGGCAGGCACCACAGCTGTTTTTAAAATATTTATTGAGCATCAGAAATGTAGCCACAGTGAGAGGCGAGAGGAAGAAGAATGAGCAAGACAGGACGGTCCTTAGGAACCCTTCTCCGAGTTCACTTGGCCTCTATAATGTTTTAAACGTATTTCAAAAATGTTTGTAATTAGGATATTACATACATAAAAGTGCACAGATTTTTAACTATACAGGTGGAGTGATTGCAAAATCTGCTTGAAACATTTTTTGTTAGTTACTAAACTTTAAAAAACCTCTTGAAAAACTCGTTCGGGTAATAGTTTCTCCTTAGAGTAGTCACTCCCCAATTTATCTTCTTTATTTTTTGTTTCTTGAATGCATTTACATTTGAAATCCCTGGTCCTCAATAAAGTAGGATGTCTAGGCATCTGGGAGGCAGAAAGGGTTTGGGGTGAGGGGAGAGGTAATTGGAAGAGCAGAGGTAAGAAGACTGACAGGAATTGAACAGTATAAATTGAACACCAGCCCTCCCTGGTTTGGTTCAATGGGTAGAGTGTCATCCTGCGGACTGAAGTGTCCTGGGTTCAGTTCCAATCAAGGGCACATGCCTGGGTTGTGGATACCATCCCATGTAGTAGGTGTGCAGGAGGCAGCTAATCAGTGATTCTCTATCATCATCGATGTTTCTATCTCTCCCTCTCCCTCTCTGAAATCAATAAAAATATATTAATAAGTAAATTGAACAACAGACTGCTTATCCATTGTATATTTTCTTGTATTTTCACAAAGTTTGTTTGTTTATCCTCACCCCAGGATATTTTTTCCATTGATTTCTAGAGTAGAAGGGAGGGAGAAGAGGGGAGAGAGAAATAATGTGAGAGAGACACATCGATCGGTTAGTTGCCTCCCACACACATCTCCTGACGGGCTGGGATTGGACCTGCAACCCAGGTACATGCCCTTGACCTGGAATCGAACCTGAGACCCTTCAGTGCGTGGGCCAATGCTCTAACCACTGAACACACCACCAGGGCACATGTTTGTAGTTTTTAAAAAATCAGTTCATTTCCTGCATTTTAATCTCTTAAAGTACTGTGTTTTGTCTCAGTCTCCTCAAATAGCATTGTTGGTGGTTAAAAACAAAGCATTAGTTGGTATTTTAAAGTGTAGAATTAAAACAGCCTGTCAAAGCCATGACTCAGAACAAAACGCAATTCTAAAATGTTTATCTGATGTCACAGAATAAATTTTAAAACAAGCCACCTGCCCTCTACAGTCTATCTCAGCTGCACCTGCCCTCAGAACGCTGCCCACACACAGGAACTGTTGTTTAAAGATTTTGCTGTTCATTCATGAAGCGGGCTCTCCAGGAATGATTTAAATTATTATAAAGAATGTAAGCTCATGTTAAAGACCAAACAAACACAATTCTCCAAAGCCATTTAGAAAATTAATTCTTCTCATCCTTTGTCATCTCTCTTACCAGAAACAATCAGTATTACCAGTTTCCTGTATATTCTCCCAAAGATATTCTCTAAATAGGAAAACATACCACACGTATGATGTGTGCACACAAACACCAAGCCCTCCCCCTCTTCTACGCAAATGGCAACAAGCTGTGTGCTCTGCACCTGTTTTGTTTTCATTTTACTTAACATCTGGGATTTGGTTTTTTTTTTGGCAACATTATATATATACACCCACACTATTCTTTTGGCTGCATAATGTTACGTAATTTAAGCAGTTTCTTCCTGGTGAATGTTTAGGTTTGCAGTCTTTTAAGGACATCCCTTTCCGTTTAACTTTGTGCATGCGTGCACGCGTATCTAGAGTATGAGTTCCTAGTAGAATGTGCCTTTTAAATAGTGTTTTGGCCCAGTTGCCCTGCAAAGAGTGTCCCGGTTTCCTTTGCATCAGTGTATATAAGTGGTTTCTCAGCACTCTCGCTAACATCTTTATTATCAGGTCGTCTATTCTTTGTCATTCTTCTTGATGAAAATGAGATTTTGATGTGGTTTCAAATTGTCTTCTGTTTTGATCCAGAATGATTTTGTCCAGGAAGAATAACTCAGGGCTGCCAGGCCACTTCTTTACTCTCTGCTGCTTTTCTAATTCCTTTTTTTCTTTGCCTTGGAGCAAAAGTGAGACAGACTTGTTTACAAAAAAAAAAAAAAACTTTTTGGGAAAAAACATTGCATATATAATGACTAGATTACACATTTTAAAAAACACTGAGTTCATTTCTTTTTCTTTGACCCATCTCCTCATTTCCTAGGCTGCCACTCTTTCCTCTATTCCTTTCACCAGAGGACCTCACACTAGTCAGAGACATGAGCACGTCAGTCTTCCTTCGGTCTGAACAGGTTTTTCCAAATGAAGTTCTCCAAGAATTACTGGCTTATTTCCTTGGTGGTACCTGAAAATTAGTTCTCCTCAGCTAACCAGCAGGAAAATCACAGCTCTAAGATAGTGCCTGACTCTCAACAGCTTTATTTATATGTATGTGTGTATATATATATATAGTAGTAAAACCTACATAATATAAAATTGGCCATTTTAACAATTGTTAAGTGTACAGTTAAGTGGCATAGAGGACATTTACATTTCATTAATTTTTTTTCAGATGAATGAATGTGTAGTGATATTTGGTTTTTTGTTTCTGAAATTAACAAGAGCCAGATGGTCTTTCTAATTCCCATTGTTCTTTCCTCCAGATGAAGTCATACGGAAGCGTCTCCTAATTGATGGAGATGGCGCTGGAGATGATCGCAGGATTAATCTGCTAGTGAAAAGTTTCATTAAATGGTGCAACTCTGGATCCCAGGAAGAGGGGTATATCTTTTCACTGTTGTTTCTCTACCACTGCCCTCATGTGATTCTAGGCCTTATACACAGTTCTGATAATATTGCAGATTTTCATCTATCTTAACTGTCCAATTGAGTCAACTCTTGGTTAATCAAGAGTAGGTTTTTCTGGCCTTAATTCTCTGGAGAGGCCTGCTTTTATGTTTATTAAAAGGTGTAGAAGGCATAGTGACAAGAAGAAAGGAAGATTAAATCCAGGCTTATTATTTAGTCACTTTTAGTAGATATGTCTTTACATATCTAAATAAAATGTTCTTTTTTTAATAAGCTAATAGGTTGCTGCAAAGTTTTGTAGATATTTAATAATTTTTAAATTAGAAAAATTTTCCTCATTTGAATTAGCTTTTCACATAGACAAATAACCATATAGAGTGAAAAAATTGTGAGAATTGTGAAGACAAAAAATCTGATCAAAACATTTACAAAAGTATTTAAAACAAGTAGTTGTTTAAATTAAACTTATACTGATAGGAGTAACAATACCATCTTTGCATTTTTAACTAAAGCAGCTTATAAACTCAAGTGTACTCTATTTGGGAAAAGAAAACATAAGGGACAGATAGTTTAAATTACTTAAAGTTGAGCAAAGTGTTCTCTCAGAATTTAATGTAATTTAATTAGCAAATCTTTGCCTACACTATAAATAGTTCAGCGTTGGTAATCCACAAAAATCTTTATTCCGTTTTTCTCTCTTTTTTATTAGTTACAGCCAGTACCAACGTATGCTGAGTACACTGTCCCAGTGTGAATTTTCCATGGGCAAAACTTTGCTGGTATATGATATGAATCTCAGAGAAATGGAAAATTATGAAAAAATTTACAAAGAAATAGGTAAAGAAACATTAATTAATCTTTATAATTTTAATTTTTATGGCCTAAAGGCAATAATACTTGCTAATATTGTTCTTTGATTAGTAGTAAAATAATGACAATAACAATATTAATAGAAAGAATATAGTAAAATTAGTTACAAAAATGTATTTTAATATGATACAGTACTTTAAGTTACAACTTAAAAAAAATGTCAGCATCTATTTTATTAGCAATGGAACTTAATTTAAAAACACATTTTAAATTTGAAAATGGATGGAGATTATAGATGTTGTTACAACTATCTTAAAAAACCTTTTTCTATAGAATGTAGCATTGCTGGAGCACATGAAAAAATTGCTGAGTGCAAAAAGCAGATTCTTCAAGCAAAACGAATACGAAAAAATCGCCAAGGTAGGAGTTCTATGAGGTTTAGTTAGTGTGTGAATACTTTATTACTGACTAGGATTTTCATGATTTGATTTTATTTTTTAATGTTGTGAGGTAAAATCTTCAGCTAGAATCAGCCTGAATTGTAAAAAAGAATTAGGAGCCCTAGCTGGTTTGGCTCAATGGATAGAGCATTGGCCTGCAGACTAAAGGGTCCCGATTCTGATTCAGGTCAAGGGCACCTACTTCGGTTGCAGGCTCCTCCCCAGCCTGGGCTCTGGTTGGGGTATATGCAGGAGACAACCAATTGATGCATTTCTCTCACATAGATATTTCTCTCTTGTCTTTTCTTCTCTTTTCCACTCTCTCTAAAAATCAGTGGAAAAATATCTTCAGGTAAATCAGCAAAGGCTATATACACAAGTGCACTAGATTGAGGATTTCGTTTGTTATTTGTTTAATAGGACTACTTAAAAAAATAATTTAAGCCCACTGAGTTTTTAATAAGTACAAAGCAAACAAATATTTACAGGCTGCCTAAATAATAAGAGGAAAGTTAAGGTTTTGTTTTGTTTTGCTCTCTTTGTTCTTAAATTAGGGTATGTCCTTATTGCTGTCCATAAAAACAATTTTAAAACAATTTTTAATGGCAGAAGTATTGTTCCTCCTATAATGTAAATTGAAAGAAAGACAGAAAGAAATATAATTTATAATTAGAATTGTGACATATATGAAAAACTAGAAGGAAATGGAAAATGTTAATGATTATTTGGGGGTTGTAGGTTTTTATGGCTTAAATTCTTTTTTTTTACACTGAGCATGTATTATTTGTAATTCAAAAATTAATATGCAGATTTCCAAAACAATAAATTTTACTTTTTAATGAATTAATTATAATGATGTTCAATACCTTATTTTTAAAATTGTTTTTTTAATTCAGTCTAAAATGCATGTGGTCAAGTTTTGGTGGTGAATTTACAGTAAAATATACCAATTAATAATATCAATTGTAAATTCTTTTTAAATGTTATACATTGTTTTTACTGACTGTTGAAGCTTTCAAATGAATGCTATTTATCCTATTTAATAAAAGGGTTATATGTAAATTAACCATCACTCTGTCACAAAGATGGCGATGTCTCGTCCTCAGCCCTGCCAGAGTCCCCCAGTCCTGGGGCGGTGCCCGCTGAGAGTGGGCAGCGTGAGCAGCCTGACAGAATGCTTGTGGTGAAGCAAGCATTCCGCGTCCGGCTGCTGATAGGCCCCTGGCCAGGCCAGGGCACGGAACGCATGCATAAGAAGAGAAGGAACCAGTGAGCTGAGCATAGTCAAGTGGCCCCTGACTCCCGGAGCAAGGTCAAGTCTGGGCAGCCAGAGCATGGAGGGGGAGGAGGTGGAGGATAGTGCGACAGGAGGGGCTGGTGGCGGAGGCACAGAGGTGAAAGCCAGCTGAGCAAGAGGAAGGAAGCCCTTTATTGGAGTTCCTGAGAACAGAGAAGGAAGTCGTTTGCATTTCCTAGGTGCGGATGGGCGTCAGGGCAGCCTGCGCAGAGCAGCCAGGCCCCTCAGAGAGCTACTGGCGCACAGATTCGTGTGCAGGGCTACTAGTCATTTCATAAGAAAGGTTAACGGAAGACACATGGTTTACCCTGGAAGTCTCAGAAGAGCAGAAACAAGGTTCCTGAATTTTAAATCGTTTCTAGGTTTCTGAAATCTTCGCCTTTAGAATGAGTGAGAAGTACAATTTGCTGTTGTCTAAGGTCTGTACTTAATGGTATGCTATATTTACCTTGCTAATGGTTTATTTGCTGGGCAAACAGTATATAGTCCTCTTCAGAATCATTCACTTGATCAATAATGACTTAAGATCACATATGCCTCTGGTAGTCTCTTGTATTCTGCCCATGAGAAGGTAAGTGAAAAACAGAGTGGAAGCGATTGTGCTTGCTTGGAACACTTGAAGTCGTGTGTCATTGCAGTTGTAGCTGAGTGAGTGACACTGGCAGTACTTTCCTTCCTAAAACGTTTTCATTTCCTTATAAACTAGGAAAGTGATTTGGAAAGACTTGTGATATACATTTTGTTTTGATATCCAGGTTCAAAAAAACCTTAATTTTATATCTTTCAGAATACGATGCTTTGGCAAAAGTGATTCAGCATCATCCAGACAGGCATGAGACATTAAAGTAAGTTTAGAGCTGTACTAGAAAGTAACTAATATTTATATGATTTTACATACTGGCCTATGCATTTCATTTTTTTTTTAGGAATATATAATATTTTCCAAAAGGAGGCATCAGATTGCCAATATAACATAGTCTAATACTATTGAATAGATATTTTTTTATTGTTTCTGCCTATACTACTTGTAGTTCTGAAATAAACACATATAATATGCATCAATATGAAAATGAATAAATAGAATATGTCCTACTTATATAGTGTAATACTAAATAGTAGTTAAAAAGAATAAAGTAATACTCAGCTGGGAGACGGTTTGCAGCCGGGAAGGGCAGAGGATCCCTGGAGAAAGGTAAAATCAAGGATTTGGGAAGGAGAATCTGCCAGACCTCTGAGCCCTGAGGATCAGAGGGAATCCAAACGGCACCAGCACTGAGCTGCATCCCTTGGGACAGGCAGAGTATCTGACTATGGAAAGAAGGTCCACAGAATTGCTGGACAGCAGGGGATTCTAGATCTGTTCCACAGTCAGAAAAGGCTGAAGAGGAGTACCAGCAGGAGAAGAGCGTACAGAGGCACAGCCTTTCCCCCCTTTGTGGCCTATGCCTTTCTTCATTGAGCCTACTGCATAGCACCTTTCAGATATAGACACTTACCTGTGGCTGGAGTACAGGAGAAGTTTCAGACTGGGGAGAGAGGAGGGTTCACAGATCTGGGGAGAGAGGAGGGTTCAGGAGAAGTGGCAGTGAGTTTGGTGCTGAGTCATGCCTGAGCCCAGGACCTGGGCAGCCATTTTGTCCTGAAGAGATAGCCCCTCCCTCCAGTATCCAGGCAACTAGTACAGCCACACCAAATTCCACCCTGAATAGTACAAAGGAATATATATATTCTAATCTAATAAAAGACTAATATGCAAATTAACTGTCCCTCTGGGACGCCTATGCCACACCCATCAGCCAAGCCACGCCTACCAGCCAATCAGAGTGGCTGTATGCAAATTAACCCACCCAAAATGGCAGCTGGCAGCCACGGAGCTAGAGTAAACAGCAGGCTTCTGTTGCAACTGCCTGCCTAGGCTGGCTGAGCCTCTGCTCACGGTAACAATATTTCAATTATAGAAGCCACAGAGCTGAAACAAACAGGAGGCTTCCTTACCTGCCTAGGCCTTGACTCAAAGCAACAGTGTTTCAATTATAGAAGATAAAAAAAAAAAACCCAGAAACCTGATTCCAGCCAGCCTCGCTGGGACCTTGGGTCAGTGGGAGCTGTGGGCAGCCTGAAAGCCTGAAAACGGCCCTCAGCCCCTCACCCAGGCTGGCCAGGTACCCCAGTAGGGACCCGAACCCTGAAGAGACTGTGGGCAGCCTGAAAACGGCCCTCAGCCCCTCACCCAGGCACCTCAGTAGGGACCCAAAACCTGAAGAGACTGTGGGCAGCCTGAAAACGGCCCTCAGCCCGTCACCCAGGCTTGCCACACCCACATGTGGTGAGCGTCCCAGCTGGGGAGCTTGGCCAGCCTGCAGACAGCCATCAGCCCCTCACCCAGGCTGGCCAGGCACGCCAGCAGGTGGACATCCCCCAAGGGGTCCCAGACTGCGAGAGGGCACAGGCTAGGCTGAGCGACCCCCACAAGTGCACAAAATTTTGTGCACCGGGCCCCTAGTATGTATGTATGTGTGTTCCCTGAGAATCCAAAGAGATTGGCCTAAAGAGAGACCTTCAATCCCAGCAACAGGAACTTGAGAAATAGTACAGTACAGAAGACTGGGATCGTAAGTCAGCCAAAGGAATAACATTTCACTTTTTCATTTTTTTTTATTATTATTATTTTATCTCTTTTTTCTTCTTTTTTCTTTGTTTTACTGTTTTTGTTTATTGCTTTATTTTCTATTTCTTTTCATATTATTTTTCCAGCACTCTGTTCTATTTTTATTTTTTATACCATTTTTGAAATCAATTGTTTTGTAAATTTATTATTATTGTTATTATTATTTTCTTTTCATTCTCTTTCTTCTTATCCACCCAGCTCCTTCCTACTCCTCTCTATTGAACTGAGATCCTCCCCATATTATCCAATTCTTAATCTTATTTTCTGTATATAAGCTCAGCCTCTACAGATTCTGCCCCCACCCTCTTTGCTGGGGGTTTGGTGTTTGTATTTTTTTTGTGTTTTCTTTTGTGGTTTTTTGTTTTGTTTTGTTATCGATTGGTTCTGTGGTGTTTCCCCTCCCCCCTCCACATGGCCTTAATTGACATCTTGAGAACATTTCACCCCAAAGCCTCGGAATATATGTTCTTCTCAAGTGTACATGGGACATTTTTAAAAATCGACCACATATTGGGTCACAAGCAAAGTCTCCCCAAATTCAAGAAGAATGAAATTATACCAAGCATTTTCTCAGTCCACAATGGCATAATATTAGAAATAAACTACAATAAAAACAATCTAAATCTAAAAAATTCAAACACTTGGAAGCTGAAAAGCATGCTATTAAACAATGATTGGGTTACCAAAAAGACCAAAGAAGAAATTAAAAACATCCTTGAAACTACACAACAATCCAAAATCTTTGGGACACAATGAAAGCAGTCCTGAGAGGGAAGTTTATAGCTCTACAGACCTAGCTCAAACAACAAGTAAAATGGTAATAAATCATCTAATTCTACAACTCAAAGAATTAGAAAGAGAATAAAGAAAAGCCAACAGTATCCAGAAGGAAGGAGATAATAAAAATCAGAGCAGAAATGAATGATATAAAGACCCAAAAAAACAGCACAGAAGATCAATGAAACCAAGAGCTGGTTCTTTGAAAGGATAAATAAGATTGATGAACCTCTAGCCAGGCTCACCAAGAAGCAAAGAGAGAGGAACCAAATAAAATCAGAAATGAAAGAGGAGAAATAACAACAGATCCCACAGAAATACAAAGGATTGTTAAAAAAATACTATGGACAGCTCTTTTCTAACAAACTAGACAATCTGGAGGAAATGGACATATTCCTGGAAAAATACAACCTTCCAAAACTCAATCAGGAAGATTCTAAAAATCTCAATAGGCCGATAACTATGGAAGAAATTGAAGCAGTAATCAAAAAGCTTCCAGCAAACAAACCTGGGGTCAGAAAGCTTCATAGGGAGTTTTACCAAACATTCAAGGAAGAACTAAAACCTATCCTCCTTAGACTATTCCAAAAAATTCAAGAGGAAGGAACACTTCCAAGCACATTCTATCAAGCCAGCATCACCCTAATATCAAAAGCAGATAAAGAAAACACAGTGAAAGAGAATTACAGGCCAATATTCCTCATGAACATAGATGCCAAAATCCTCAACAAAATCCTAGCAAATCAGATCCAGCAGTACATCAGAAAGATCATACACCATGACCAGTAGGATTTATTCCAGGGATGCAAGGATAGTACCATATCTGCAAATCAATAAATGTGATACATCACATAAATAAATTGAGAGATAAAGATCCCATAGTCATGTCAGTTGATGCAGAAAAAGCATTTGACAAAATCCAACACCCTTTCTTGATAAAAATGCTCAGCAAGGTGGGAATAGAAGCATCATTCCTGAACATAATAAAAGCCATATATGACAAACCCACAGCCAACATCATACTCAATGAGCAAAAACCAAAACCATTTTCCCTAAGAACAGGAACAAGACAGAGATGCCCACTCTCACCACTCCTGTTTGACATAGTACTGGAAGTACTAGTCATTGTGATCAGACAAGAAGAAGAAATAAAAGGCATCCAAATTGGACATGAAGAAGTGAAACTGTCCTTATTCGCAGATGACATGATACTGTACATAGAAAACCCTAAAGAGTCCATCAAAAAATTATTCTACTTAATAAATGAATTCAGCAATGTAACAGAATACAAAATTAATGCCAAGAAATCTATGGCATTTCTATACACCAATAATGAACTTAGAGAAAGAGAGACTAAAAAAGCAATCCCATTTACCATCGCACCAAAAAAATTAAGATGTCTAGGAATAAACTTGACTAAGTAGGTATAAGACCTATATGCAGAAAACTACACTGAAAAAGGAGATAGAGGAAGACATAAACAGAAGAACATACCATGTTCATGGATTGGTAGAATCAACATCGTCAAGATGTCCATACTACCCAAAGCAATCTATGGATTCAATGCACTCTCCATTAAAATACCAACGGCATATTTCACAGACCTAGAAAAAACTTTCCAAAAATTCATCTGGAATTTAAAAAGACCCCAAATTGCTGCAGCAATCCTGAGAAAGAAGAACAAAGTAGGTGGAATCTCAATACCAGATATCAAGCTGTTATTACAAAGCCACTGTTCTCAAAACAGCCTGGTACTGGCACAAGAACAGACATATAGATCAATGGAATAGAATAGAGAACCCAGAAATCGATCCAAACCACTATGCTCAATTAATATTTGACAAAGGAGGCATGAACATTCAATGGAATCAAGATAGCCTCTTCAATAAATGGTGTTGGGAAAATTGGACAGGTATATGCAAAAAAATGAAACTAGACCACCAACTTACACCATAAACTAAAGTAAACTCAAAATGGATAAAGGACTTAAACATAAGATGGGAAACCACCAAAATACTAGAGGAATCCACAGGCTGCAAAATCTCAGACATATGCTGAAGCAGTTTCTTCACTGATACTGCTCCTAGGGCAATGGAAACTAAAGAGAAAATAAACAAATGGGACTACATCAAAATAAGCTTTTGCACAGCAAAGGAAACCATCAAGAAAGCCCACTGCATGGGAGAACATATTTGCCAATGTTATCACCAATAAGGGTTTAATCGCCAACATTTACAGGGAACTCATACAACTTAACAAAAGGAAGATAAACCCAGTCAAAAAATGGGCAATGGACCTAAATAGATACTTTTCGAAAGAAGACAGAAGGACAAAATACATGAAAACATCTTCAAAATCACTAATCATCCAAGAGTTGCAAATCAAAATGACAATTGATATGGAAACAGTTTCACACCTATCAGAATGGCTGTCATCAACAAATAACAAGTGCTGGTGACATGTGGAGAAAAACCCTCATGCACTGCTGGTGGGAATGCAGACTGGTGCAGCCACTGTGGAGAACAGTATGGAGTTTCCTCAAAAAACTAAAAGTGGAACTCCCATTTGACCCAGTGATCCCACTTCCAGGAATATATCCCAAGAAACTAGAAACACCAATTAGAAAGGATATATGCATCCCTATGTTCATAGCAGCACAATTCACCATAGCTAAGATTTGGAAACATCCTAAGTGCCCATTAGTAGATGAGTGGATTAGAAAACTGTGGTACATTTACACAATGGAATGCTACGCTGCAGTAATAAAGAAGGAGTTCTTACCATTTGCAACAGCATGGATGGAACTGGAAAGCATTATGTTAAGTGAAATAAGCCAGTCAAAGAAAGATTAGTATCACATGATCTCACTCATTTATGGAATATAATGAACAACATAAACTTATGAACAAAAACAGATCCAGAGACAGAGAAGCATCAATAAGACAGTCAAACCTCAGAGGGAAGGTAGGGAGGGTGGGGGTAAGAGGGAGAGATCAACCAAAGGACTTACATGCAAGCATATAGGCCTAACCAATGATCACAGACAACAGGGGGGTGAGGGCATGTGTAGGGATATGGGGGTGGTGGTAATGTGGGGATAAGGACATATGTAATAACTTAACCAATAAAAAATATTTTAAAAAAGAATAAAATAGATATATTCTTTTTGTTAAACACAGACCTCATAAACATAATCAGAGAAAAGAAAAACAAGATATGTAAGGTGAGGCAAATGTAAGTTTACAGTTGTCAGTATGAGAAACACAGTTCATTCTTATATTATTATTTATTAATTATGCTATTATTTTCCATATGAACAACTATAAATCTGTAGAGATACAAATATATATATTAAAAAAGGATTGGAATAATATAGTGATTGCCTAAGTGGGTGTTAAAGGAAGAAAAATGACTTGGGATAGAGGACTGGGGATAAGATTAAAAGTGTGTGTCAAGAAAATCTGCAGTGTTTTCTTTTCCAAAAAACCCAGCTTGAAATAATTATGACAAAATGTTGTTAAAACTTATCAATTCTTGGGGTTTGATATTCTGTTATCTATGTTTTCCTATACTTTAAAAAGGATCTAGAAATTTCATTTTAATGAAAATAAACGCATACTTAGAAGTTAACAATAAATCACCGTAGCTTTAAAAGTCTAATTATAATAGAGTGTTATAACTCCTCCTTTTTTTTTTATTTTTAAAAACTACTTAGTAATTGAAAAGTTAGTTATTGTGAATTCTGTTCCTCCGTTAGCAAAATATAACACTTTTATTGTTTCTCAGGGAACTAGAAGCTCTGGGCAAAGAATTGGAGCATCTTTCACATATTAAAGAAAGTGTTGAAGACAAGGTATTTGCATCTATATGTTAGATTTCATGATGTGTATGTTTATAGATCAATGTGTATTAATATTTTTCTTGTTAACACAGCTGGAATTGAGACGGAAACAGTTTCATGTTCTTCTTAGTACCATCCATGAACTTCAGCAAACATTGGAAAGTAAGTAGAAATAATTTCATAACGAATGTTTATAAGGATTTTTAATGGTCCAGGGGCATGCCTTCTAAAATACACATCCCAAAGCAGAGTACACGTTCAATTTTAGAATGCCAGTATAGTTGGATGACATTAGAAGGTACTCATGTTGTCCAGCTTTCTGAATATATGCAGAAAAATATGGATTTGTAGTATTATCTGATTTAAACACATAACCAGTAGTCTATATTAAGAGCAACTCAAGGGTAATAGAATTGGGATTTTTCTTTGTTTATTATAGTTTATTGCTATAAAGTAACGATGCAGGACCCAGGCAGGCCATACGTGGGTGAAGTTGTTAGTGATAAGCATATTTGCATGCTCATTGAATAGTGAGTACTTTGGGGGAACTGTAGACTTGCTCATGGTATTGATTATAGCCAATAGGAAATTTCTGTATTATCTGATCTGATTGTTTTAAAGAAAAGCTAAGATCTAGGTTTTTGTTTAAAGTGAAATCTATCACATAAGTTCTACATTTTTTATGTAAGTTTTACATTTACGAATACACAAGAACAACCAAAATTGAACTTTTAAAACGAAACACTTGTGTGTGCTGATTACAGTCATAGGCTATTATTTTGCCATTTTTTATTTTAAATATACTGTGTAATAAAGGATAAAAGTTTTCATATATATATTAGACATATAATTTAAGCAAATTTGACTAAAGGTTTATGTTTCTTTCTCAATCACAGATGATGAGAAGCTCTCGGAGGTGGAGGAGGCTCAGGAAGCAAGCATGGACGCAGATCCTAAGCCATAGGCCAGCGCTCACCACCCCCAGCTATTGAAGTAGCAAAACAGTCTTAGTGTGTTTAGGGTTTCCTGTGCTCTTGAGACATTTAAAGTTTTGACAGTGAACTAATTTGCTCTTAAATGTTTATGTACAGTTCATTCATATTTCTTCACACAAAGGAAAATGACTCTCCTATGTATTTGTGTTGTTATTGAAATACCTTTTTTATTCTTAAACTTAAAAGGTAGGAAGCATTATCCAAAACTGTTCAATAAAACTTTTTCAAGCTCATTAGTATTCTAGGAAGTTTTTAACTATTAACACTGATTTGCTTACAAAATAAACTGAGGATTGTGAGAAGGTGGTGTTTCTAGGATGTCCATGAGAAAGTGAGTCAACTTCTGGAAATTGTTACCACTTTTTTAAATAGGTTTAATTGTTTATTTGTTTGTTTTGTGTGTTTTTAAAAATATTTTTATTGATTTCTGAGAGGAAGGCAGAGAGAGTGAGAGATAGAAACATCAATGAGAGAGAATCATTGATTGGCTGCCTCCTGCATGCCCCCTATCAGGATCAAGCCCGCAACCTGGGTGTGTGCCCTAACTGGGAATTGAACCAGTGACCTCCTGGTTCATAGGCCAATGCTCAACCACTGAGCCATGCCGGCAGGCATTGTTACCACTTTTGAAGTGGAGTATTTGGACAGGCTCCAGGAGGGCTGTGAACTTGTGAAATATGTGCAAAATGTTATGATGTATGGTCATTGTGGGACAGGTTCCATGATGTTAAGAATCACTGGTGTAAAAGGCAAAGCAAATCCATATGCATTATTTTCTAGATCTCTCTCCTTAATGATACTTGAGCAATGTAGTTGTTAAATGTTTTGTTCATATTCCCTCTCAACTGTTTTGTTCCTTGGAAATCCCTTTCGGAGAAGAAATGTTGGTAAAGTGAAGAGTAGTTGAGATAATTGTCTATGAATATGGTCTTGCATAAAGGAATTCATGACCTTTTTAAAAGTTAAGCTAAGGCTGAATCACCTGTAATTTTCTTAAGTATTAAATTACATTTTCAATACTTGTTAGATTTCATTTTTATTCATTTATTTTAGTTCAGAAACATGACATTTGATATGAATCAGACCTTAATAGTGTTACATTTTTATAATTTTAAGAGTTTGTTTATTTAAAAACATGAAAATTTGAAATTAGCTCAGTTGTAGTTATATTAAAAGTGTCATAACCCCTTTTTAAAAATACATATGTATTTTTTATTTCAGAGAGGAAGAGAGAGAAACCTCAATGATGAGAGAGAATCATTGATCGGCTGCCTCCTGCATGCCCCACACTGAGGATTGAGCCCACAATCCTGGGCATGTGCCCTGACTGGGAATCAAACCATGGTCTCCTGGTTCATAGGTAGATGCTCAACCACTGAGTTACACCAGGCAGGCAAAAGTGTCATGATACCTTTAAATACTTTGTTGTATCTAAAGGCAATCATGGGAGAAATTATTTTTGCAGAATTGGTATGCCTTAATAAATGTTTCTATTTTCCATTATTTGTAAGAATTATGAAGCAAAAATTTGCTTATAGTAACTTAGAATTAAAAATTAATTTTTGAAAAAGTAATTTTTAAGGACTGTGGGGCAGAATATTATAAAAAATGCCTCCTCCCCACTGATTCACTAGAGGGATTTATTCAGGATTATGTGCCAAAAGATAAGAATCCCTATGAAGATAACTTTAATGCAGTCCAGGACAAAATCAGAAGCAACAGCAGGTACATGGGAAACACATATTTTTCAACTTATACTTCCTCATGGTTCTCTTGGAAACCCTCTGGAACTGCTTAGAAGACTGAAGAATTTCATCTCCTAAAAACTCGCACTGTTGAAGCTCGGCATGCCTTTGGGCCAGTAACTTCATGGACTTGTCAGTCACTGTTTCTATGAGGTCATCCACCTATGACAGATAAATACAAAGAAGTGCAGCCATGTGTTGGACACCACTGCCAAATCTGAGGGATTGTTGTATTTCCTGAAGGTTAGTTCAGGAATTGGTGGACATTTTGCACGTCCCAAGTATTCTAATTCAAGTCGTAGCAAACAGCTTGAAAACATACATTTACCACCCAGCGATAACGATGGGCTCTTCTCAAAAGAAGCCTCTGTGCATGCCTTTATTTTAATTGAATTCACTTAATGTTTATTAAGCACACAATACCATCCAAGGTGCCTTTAGCAATCCTTCAGACACTTTCAAAAGGCCCCTCACTAACATTATTTCTTAATGGCAGTCATCAGTTTCACCCCACAGTCGCGCTGTCCAGCGGGGCTGTGCGTCTAGTGAAACCTGGCCTGCTGCTGCTTCTGAAACAAGTAAAAGCCTTTGTCCACTACCTGCATTTGAAGCTTTCCTACTGTCAACTCTGGTTTCCGGAGGATACCTCTCATGCCGTGCCTCCTCTTTTTAAGTGCTGGAAAGTGTGGTCTCTTTTTTGCCGAGCATGGAGCCTGTCACAAAGATGCAAACACACATCAGATTAAGAAGCGCCAGCATGACTTTTGTGACAGTGCTTAGGTAAGAATTCTTACAAACTGAATGTTTGCCACATAACAAATGTCGAGTTGGTGACCGTATTCATATTTTCGCCACGCCCCATGTAGCTCCTTTGTGCCCAGAGCTCTCTTTGAAGAGATCTATAAGGTGCAGAGAATGAGATTTCCTGGTTCTGAAAGAATATACAGTGTCAGGAAAAAAGCAGGTCATTTCAAAAGAAGAAATTGCCTGTGGGGCCGCGGAGCACAGTGAGGTGGCGCCGTTGTGGACCAGTGCCCGGAAAGCTCATTATCACTGGATCCAGTTGTTAATTTGGTCTTTTTTCTGTAGGTTTCCTTATTTTCATGGCAGACATGTCTGCAAACGTAAGAACAAAGCTCTGGGCTCTTCACCACACACCTGGTACTTTTCCTCTTGTCCCTGGTGTGCTGGTTGCACGTACCTGCTCTCATGGTGTTGCTATTAGGAATCATTTCTAGGTCATGGCTCCTGGCTAATATGCCCTCTTTGGTCTAATTGGGTTCACTTTCTTCTCTTAATAAATAGCATTAGGACTATTGTGAGACCTGCATAAAGGAGGATATGAGACCACATCTGGGTCCCAGCCCTCGCCTTCGAGGGAGTTTACAAATGACTGTGCTGAACACACCACTCGGCCGGCCAGCCTGCCCAGGCTTACATGGCACTTGCAGAACTTCCCTGCCCTGTGTGTAGTAGAACGCTCTTCTCTCTCACATAAACTTCAGTACTTTTTCCTACTAAGCACTTACCACCCCTCATAATTACTAAGTTATTTCTTAGTAAAGTCAAATGCCTAGAAGGGCCAGGCAGTTTTTATAAAACAACCTGGGGCTGGTGTGAACCGGAGAGAATGTGCCTCAAGTAAAGGGGGCAGCTTCTGCATGGCTCCTGCTATTGCTGTGAGGAATTGGGGGGGTGGAGGGGAGGGCAGTGTTTCCAAATCTTCTTAGTTTACAAACAAGCTGAAAAGCCAGATTTTTATTGGAAATATTCTAATTTTTAAACGTGAGCAATTAAATATATTTTGGGGAACTTTCTGAGAGCTAAACAAAACCATTCTACAGCCAGTACAGAACATTAAATGTTTTTTGATGAATGGTAATTCTTAATTTTCATATAGCCAAATATATCCTTCTTTTTCCTTTTTTTAAATGAACCTGCTGCCTCTTGCACACTCCCTACGGGGGGGTCAAGCCCACAACCCAGGCATGTGTCCTTACCAGGAATCGAACTAGTGACCTCTTGGTGCATGGGACGACCCTCAACCAACTGAGCCACAGTGGCCAGGGCTCCATCTTTTCTTTTATGGTCAGGGGATGTGTCCTAAGAAGACCTTCACTGTTACTGAAATCATGATGCTATTCTCAGTGTCCTTAAAAAGTTTTAAGGTTTTTACCTTTTCCACATCTGTCAGGAACTAAACTTTTTATATGGTGTGAGATAGGAATCAAATTTCATCTTATTCCCCAGATCTGCTCATCCCAGCACTAGCCTGCAGTGCCATGGTTTAATGTCTGTCTTTTCTGTTAAACTAGAAATCCCACAAAACACAATCATGTCCATGGGATCACCTTTGTGGCCCTAGAACTAGGAATTAAGAAGCACATAATAGGAATAAAATAGGTATGAACCTTGCACACAAAAGAAGCAAGATTCTAAACTAATACTGCACTCTAGTGATGGCTTAGAGCAGTGCTATGTATAGACTGTGGACAGGAAATGGTCTTTATCTGTGCTGTCCTATACAACTGCCACTAGCCACACGTGGTTGTTGAATACTTGAAATGTAGCTAGTGCAATCAAAGAAACGAACTTTTGATTTAAATTTTATTAACTTAATAATAGTCACATGTAGGTATTGGCTACCATATTGGATGTACAATTAGTACTAAGCATGGTAATTAAGAGTAAGGAATCTAGAGCCAGGTCTTCCTGGGTTTGAAGCCTGACTTATTTGGGCAAATTACTTAATCTCTGTGCCATCTCTAAGGAGAACACTGCCATACCTTATAGGACTGTTGTAAGAATTACCTGAGAAATTGATATTTATAAAGCACTCAGGGCCTGGAACATAGCATTACGGAAATGTTATATTTAATAATAGTTTTGGCTATTTTAAAAAGTAATCTGAGCAATTTAGGCTCAAATGTCCATACCTACAGATAAATACAAGCTTTGGATTGGGGAGTCCTGGATGGTCTAGGGTTGCACTGTCTATAGTTCCTATACATGTGGCTATTTGCATTGTAATTACAAGTGAAATTAAATCAAATTAAAAATTCAGCTTCCCGGTTGCACTGGCCACGTTTCAGGTCTTAAAGCCACATACAGCTGATGTCTTACAGCCTTGGACAAACGTGCCCTTGCGTCCTCAAAGAGTGTCTGCAGGACAGCGCCTGTCTCAGGGATCGCTCTCCACGCAGCATGCACGACACGCCAGATGCCGGCATACTAACATGATATTTGAACAGTTAAAACGCCAATGTGGAACTCCAAGCTCCATTGTTGCCCAGATTGTAAAAGAAGCTGAACAGGTTTAGCTCAGAAGTGAGGAAACCAGATCCGATTAGCTGGTTTTCTGGGCCTAAACTCCTGGAATTGATACACAAGCAGGAGATTGGATGGCTTTCTTGTGAGGGACTTGTGGCAGGAGAGAACCTGGCGTTTCCAACATCCTAGACACTGACTGTGGGTGTCCTGGGGGAGTGTGCTTCAGCATCTTACCTTGTGCAGCCCTGCCGGGAGGGATGTCACAGACAGCCGCCTGGTGGTTCTGGCCCGGAGCAATGTGCTTCCTTGGGTTATCTCCTCTGTCTCTGCTTCTACAACATCGAGTTGTAGAGCTGCTTAGAGGAAAGAGGGGAAGAAGCTGTAATGATCACAGTTGTAAAGATATTCTTCCTTTAGAGAGTGTCCTGAAAAGACAGAATCCCATGCTGCCCCGGGAGCTTTATTTCTTGGAGTTAACAATTCCACCTGGATTTGCTTTTCTGTTTCACACCTTCTCCTGCACACACGGGCTTTTGGTTGGGCTGGGATCTCAGTGGTCACCAACCAGTCTTGACAAGGTGGTTGGTCACCTCTGTCTTCGAGGCCAGTTTTCTTTTCTGCCTGTTGTTTTTCCCTTTATCTTAGTGAAATTAGAAAAGTAACCTCTGATGTGTAGGACAGTCCCTTGAATATTTGTTGTTGGTTGAAGCAGTTTTAAGTTTTTTTCTTCAGCAATGGGGCTCAAGGCTCAGGCAGCCACATACCCTCCTAGCAGTTTCCCCATAATCCAGGAGCCATGCGAACCCTTTAATGTTTTCTTTATAGCAATCCTATTCTTAACACAATAAATATATTTATAAAGGGAACTTTAAAGCACTACCATAAATCAAAAACCAGTACCATACATAGGCATTAAAACTAATATGGTAAAAACAAAACCATATTATTGGCTGCAGAAGGCACTAAGCTTGAGGTTACTCTACTTCTTATTAAAGAGAAAAAGGCAGGAAATGAGACTTTTCCTTGGTGTAAAGGGATCGATGAGTGTTTGCAATTTGCTCTGTTTCTGTGTTTTTACTGTGTGCTGCACCTAAAATCATCTCGCCCCACTGCGGGCTGCAGACAAGGACCTCTCAGGGAGCCGTGGCTCCTCATCTCAGTGAAGAGCGGGTACACTTTCAAAGTAGCTGCTCAACCGAAGAAGCGTCCCTCTCCCCACTGCCCCCTCCAGCCAGGCTACTGCCATCCCTTCCTGAACATAAGAGCTTGTTTACTGCTGCTTCTGCATTGGCTCCTGCCCTCCTCCAACCTAGTCTCCACTCCACAGTCGGAGCTATCTTTAAAAAATGCAAATCAGATTATGTAAATCACCAGCTTGCAAGTATTTTGTGGTTTCTTATCACCTTTTGGTATAAAAAATTCTCAACTGGATTTCTAACACCCTTGCCACCTCAGTCCTGGCTGGCTTGCTTTCATGTCTTAATTATGCCTGGTGCTCTCTTGACATTGGGTGCTCTCCATCTCCCTGGGATACCCTTCTCCCCATTCTCTCCCTGTTTGCCTCCAGGTGGCCTTCAGATGGCTGAGCTGTCCCTTCCTCCTCCAGGAGGCCTTTCTGGAGTCCTTCCCCTACTTGAGGCATGACATATTATCATAGCACCCTCTACTCTATTTGCAGCAGATGTGATTATATCGTGTTGGAGTGTCCCTCTACACTGTAAGCCTGCGGAGGCAGGGATCATGCCTGTTCTATCTGCTACTCTATCCCTAACGTGTGGCTGACATATAATACATATGTAGCAGATATTTGTTGAAAACTGCTATGAGGGCCAGCAGGGAAGAGCAATGTTATTTGGGCTACAACTTAGACAAGGCGGTTAATACTTGAGCTGCGGCCTGAAGCATGAGCATGTTTTCTGGAGAAATCTTAGTGTAGAGACCTGTTATTCCAACTAACACAAAAACAAGCTGATGCACAAAGATGATGCAAAAAGGAACTTGGGGCTCTGTTTCCTGCCGGACTCTCCAACTGCAGCTCCATCACTATAGAGCACACCCTCTTTGCTATTTTCAACAGAAATGGTCGGGTCGGTCCATGCCAGGTGATTGCTAGATGCTTGGCTGCTTGGATTAGTGACAGCTTTTTCCAGAATGTTTGTTTGAAAGGACAGTCAACTAGAAGGCACCAGTTGTTGTTTTCTTCCCGGAAAAAGTATCCAGCAGGTTTTCAGCCTTTTCACTGTGTGAAATGGGAACATATGTGTGGATTCCCTATACGTACCCCAGAGCTGTGTGTTTCCTGGTGCTGGGCTGTAAAGGACACTGAAAAGCTCAGAGGCTTTTAGGGCAGTGGAGCTATTCTGTATGAGGCTGTAATGGTGGATGCATGACACAACATGATGGGGTTTCAAACCCATAGAGCTGAGCAGGGCATAGAGTGAACCCTAATGCAAACTATGGACTTCAGTTTGGTGTAATAATATATCAATACTAGGGGCCCGGTGCACAAAAATTTGTGCACTCAGGAGGTCCCTTAGCCCGGCCTGTGCCCTCTTGCAATCTGGGACCCCTCTGGGGATGTCCACCTGCTGGCATGCCTGGTCAGCCTGGGTGAGGGGCTAATGGCTGTTTGCAGGCTGGCCAAGACCCCCAGTGTGGACCCTCATCCCATTGGGGTGTGGCCAGCCTGGGTGACAGGCTGAGGGCCGTTTTCAGGATGCCCACAACCCCTTCAGGTTTTGGGTCCCTACTGGGGTGCCTGGGCAGCCTGGGTGAGGACTGAGGGGCATTTTCAGGCTGCCCACAGCCCCTTCAGGTTTTGGGTCCCTACTGGGGTGCCTGGGCAGCCTGGGTGAGGAGCTGAGCGGTGTTTTCAGGCTTCCCACAGTTCCTTCAGGTTTTGGGTCCCTACTGGGGTACCTGGCCAGCCTGGGTGAGGGGCTGATGGCTGTTTGCAGGCTGGCCAAGTCCCCCAGTGGGGTCTCTCACCCCATTAGGGTGTGACCAGCCTGGGTGACAGACTGAGGGCTATTTTTAGGCTTTCAGGCTGCCCACAGCTCCCATTGACCCAATGTCCCAGCAAGGCTGGCTGGAAGCAGGTTTCTGGGGTTTATTTATCTTCTATAATTGATACACTGTTCCTTTAAGCCAAGGCCTAGGCAGGTAACGAAGCCTCCTGTCTGCTTCAGTTCTGTGGCTTCTATAATTAAAAGAATGTTGCCTTAGTAGTCGCGCCCAGGCCTGCTGTTTGCTTTAGCTCCGAGGCTTCTATAATTGCAACAATGTTACCTGGAGCAGAGAGAAGCCCAGCCGGCCGGCAGACAGTTTACTCCTGGTGCAACGGAAGCTGCCTGTTTATTCTAGCTCTGTGACTGCCAGCCTTCATCTTGGCTTGGTTAATTTGCATACATCTGCTCTGATTGGCTGGTGTGCGTGGCTTAGATGTCCCGTAGAAACAGTTAATTTCAATATTACTCTTTTATTAGATTAGATTGGCTCATTAGTTATGAGGATGGGGTGAGAAGGGGGGCGGGATATGGAATTAACTCTCTGTATTTTCTGCTATTTTTTCCAGTAAACCTAAAACTACTCTGAAAAATAAGATCTATTAATTTTAAAATCTACAGAGGAGAGTGCGAATATTAGTGGTATTGTTAGCTGCCAATCATAGGACCCCTAAAACAGCTTTAGTGCCTTGCAAAAAAGACAATGTTTTTCTTCAAACGTCAGTTCCTACATAAAGTACATGGGGAGTAGACACAATAACATAAAATGTCCTACATTTTATTCATAGAATTCTCACCACACTCTCTACTGTTGGAATTAGCCATTTGAAAGATTACATCACTACTTTCTCCAGAAACAAAACCCCCCAAATTCCACTTTAGTTTGATTTCCTAATATATGTGTATGTGTATATGCATATATGCTCATGTGTGCATATACACATATGTGCATATGCAGTCACATACTCATCTATGTGCCTATGTGTGCCCATACTCATCTATGTGCTTATGTGTGTATATACTCATCTATGTGTGCATATATCTAATCTAATAAAAGAGTAATATTGAAATTGTTTCTATTGGACACCAAAGTCACACCCACCAGCCAATCAGAGCGGCTGTATGCAAATTAACCCAGCCAAGATGGAGGCCGGCAGTCACGGAGCTGGAGTAAACAGGCAGCTTCCGTTGCACCAGGAGTAAACTGTCTGCCGGCTGGCTGGGTTTCTCCCGGTTCCAGCAACATACTTGCAACATTGTCTCAATTATAGAAGCCTTGGAGCTGAAGCAAACAGCAGCCTTCCATTGCACCAGCGATGGAGGAAACTGCCTGCCTAGAGTCTACTAAGGCAACATTCTTTCAGTTATAGAAGCCATGAGCTGAAGCCAACAGGAGGCTTCGTTACCTGCCTAGGCTTCAGCTTAAAGGAACAGTATCAATTACAGAAGATAAATAAACCCCAGAAACCTGCTTCCAGCCAGCCTTGCTGGGACATTGGGTCAATGGGAGCTGTGGGCAGCCTGAAAACCTGAAAACAGCCCTCTGGCCGGCACCCAAGCTGGCCACACCCTAATGGGGTGAGGGACTCCACTGGGGGACTTGGCCAGCCTGCAAACAGCCATTAGCCCCTCACCCAGGCTGACCAGGCATGCCAGCAGGTGGACATCCCCAGAGGGTTCCCAGATTGCGAGAGGGCACAGGCCGGGCTGAGGGACCTCCTGAGTGCACAAATTTTTGTGCACCGGGCCCCTAGTATTTAAATAAAAAAGGGCTATAAACAGACTAACCCACTGATCAGTTGTACTGGGAGGTACCTGAAAGGCAATCTAATTCAGAGTTTTTCAAAATAATGTACATCTTAAGAGTTACTTGGGGATCTTTCTGAAATGCGGATACTGACTTAGTAGAACAGCGTGGAGCCTGGGAGTCTGCATTTCAGACAAGCTCCCAGACATACCATAGAAAATCCATCCCAATTTCATTACTCCTCTTGGCCTCAACACCTAGCCAGCAGTGCCCATGATTACCATTCTGTGAGAGTGTTCTCGTCCTCGGTGTGGGGAGGAGCCTGGGTGACGGCAGAAGCTCCCGGGCACCTCCAGGAAGAAGGCTCTGCGGGTTGGGAAGGAGGGCTTCCTGAGGGCTGGTGGCGCCCGAACCAGCTGGCTTGTGTCTATGCTGGGATGACAGCACTCTCCCGAGGAAGGTCTTCACTTTCTTCATCACACTTTTTTTTTTACTTTGTTGGTTTTCATGAAATTCCAAGTCACTGCCACTAGACGATTTCTCTTTGGGGACCAATACATTTTGTTTTAGCAAGTTGGTAGGCACAGCTCTATGCCATCTAATCAAAATGAAAATAATTTGTATTAAGGGAATTGAAAAGTTAAAAACAGGTCATTGAAATCATTAAAATCCAATGGCAAATGTGAACAAACTACTCAATTCCAAGAATCAAATCACAGAAAAATGAGCCAAAGCAACTGCTTGGTGTCTTGTCACCAACTGTAGTGCTGCGTTCTGGCCACTACCTCATTGAATCCTCAGAGCAGGCAGGTTATGTGTTTATCTTCTTTTTACTAATGAGTATACAGATACAGAGAGTGGGTAATATAATTAACTAGACACAAATGCAGATTTTAATCTTGGTGTGTGACTGTTAGAATGTATTACCTCATATTGGCAAATTGGCAACCTTGTCTCAGTGATGGCGTGACAGTTTTTGCTGGATATGGTAGTTCTAAGGCTACAGCGGTGAGATATGAGAGCCTGCCAGTCAATAAAGAAATAATCTCCACATTTTCACAAATTCTGCATTTACATAGAACATTCATTTAGAAGAATTCTGAACACATAGTTCCAACTAGTCATACACCATCTTCATCATTTGGGCATATTTTAGTAATGAAAGTGGATACAATTTCTTAGTAGCTTTCTATGTGCTAAACATTCCTCTTTTTTCATGTGTATTACCTAATTTAGCCCTCATATGGCCCCCTACATTTTACAAATGAAATTAAAGTTTGGGAAGATTGAATGACTTCTGCTCAGGCACCGATCCCAAGGTCTGCGTGGTTATCCGCTGTGCGAGAGTGAACACCACCCGTCCAGGACGCCAGCATTTACCTAATATTCTTCCTCAGTTAATGCTTTTTCGTTAGTCTCACCCAAAGCAATACTATTCATAAAACCTGATGAATTTTAAAAAATTAACCTTTTTATTTTTAGATAATTGTAGTTTCACATGCAGTTATAAGAAATAATATTTTAAGCCTATTTTTTTAAAAAAGAAATTCTCTTGTACTCTTTATCCAGTTTCCCCCTTTTGTAAAACTAGGATGCATTATCACAACAAGCATGTTGATGTTGATTCTATCAAGACACAGAGTGGTCTACACAGCCAGGATCCTTCGTGTTTTATAGCCACTTTGCACTCACCTCACATTTTCCGTAGCCTCTGGCAACCACTAAGCTGTCCTCCATGCGTATACTTTATGTTTTTCCGAGAATGTTATATGAATCAATTCATACAGTATATAACCTTTTGGAATTTACTTTTGTCAGTCAGCATATTTCTCTAGAGATTTATCCACAATGTTGTGCATATCAATAAGTTGTTCCTTTTTGTTGCTGAGTAACATTCCATGATGTGACTATACCATGACTATTTACATTGTCAACTATTCATTCACTGAAATATATCTGGGTTGTTGCCAATTTGAGGCTATTAATAAAGCTGCTAGAAACATTGTGTATGGGTTTTGGTGGGAACATAAAACTTCATTTCTTTGGGTGAAATCCCAGGTTTTATATTATGTTATACTAGAGGCCCGGTGCATGAATTCGTGCACCGGTAGGGTCCCTCAGCCTGGCTTGCACCCTCTTGCAATCCTAGACCCCTCGGGGGATGTCAGACTGCTGGGTTATGGCCTGGCCTGTGAGGATTGGGCTGAAACCGGCAGTCTGACATCTCCTGAGGGATGTAGTAGTGCATGAAGCAGTGAGCGGCCGGCCAGGGAGGAGCCTGAGCCCAGGCCGGGCCAGGTGCTGTGCTGCTTCCACCCATCCTGGCCCCACTGGCTTGCTGCCACTGCCACTCAGTAGCACTGCTGCAGAGGCAGGAGAGGCTTGTGCCGCTGCAGCAGTGCTCGCCAGCCATGAGCCCGGTGTCTGGTTCCCGTAGATCAGCTGAGCAGCACTCTCGCTGTGGGAGTGCACTAACCAGGAGGGGAAAGCCCCTGCATTGAGTGTCTGTCCCCTGGTGGTCAGTGTGTATCATAGCAACCCATCAACTGGTCGTTTGATTGTTCAGTCGCTTTTTATGTATATAGATGTTCTAGAGGCCCAATGCATGAAATGTGTGCATGAGTAGGGTCCCTAGTAGCTGCCAGCTGCCAGCTGGGGCCTCCCTTGCCCCCGGCTACCTGCCGCTGCCACTGGCTGGGGTGGAGTTGGCCAGGGAGAAGGTACACAGGCAATTGGCCGGCTGGCCCCGTCCCTTGGTTGAACTCATGGTCAAGGGGACAATTTGCATATTAGGCTTTTATTATATAACATTATATGTGTAATATATATTTCTAATGTGGATGTAAATAAATTCATAACCACTAAAATATCCTTCAAATACTACCTGAAATATCATGTCCTACCAGTAACACACATACCACACTCCAGAGAACCCTGCTCAGATCTGGACCTAAATTAGTCAGTTTGTCTGTCATACGTGGGCAGCACACCAGTCAGAGCCCAGGAACCAGAGTTAAAGGGTCTTGCTCAACCCAGCACCGTACTCCCTAGCTGTGTGATCTTGGGCATGATTTAACTCTATAAGCTTCAGTTTTCTTATTTGCAAATTGCTATACTATTCTTAGAAATGTGCAAATAAGAGGAAGTAACACATGTGCTTGGAACCTAACAAAACATTCAATAATCTATAGCTTTTATTACCAAGTGGATCCGATCTGTGTGGGAAAATGTAAAAGTCAAGAAGGGAGACCTCCTGGGTTAGAGGAGTTCGACCAGTTAACACATACAGCCTCTAGGGGGTGCTGTTCACATTTAGTCATTATAGTTGTGTACAGTTAGTTACTCTATCAACTTTCTAGCAGATGGCAGGAAAGTGTCCTGAGGAGGGTGTCAGGTTCTAACTCACTCAAAAGTCATATATGGGCTAGGATTAATCTCCCAAGACACCTCTGAGAATCCTTTAATAAAGTCATCTTTTTCAACTATCACAAATACACACATGCACATCACAAAACAATGAAAATGCATTTTAGGAGGCCCAGGAACATTGAAAGCCATCCCTCAGGTACGAAGCCCATGTGTCTCCCACTCCCATCACTCCCCACCTCCACTCCCAATCTATAACAATTAACAAAGGTGATTTTGCTTCAGGGCCTAGGACTAGAACTGCCAAAACTTCTGTTAGGAAAATAATACTACCCTTTTTAAATTTTAAAGTTTCTTGGTTAGTAGTAAATGTGTTCTGTTATATTGCTTCAACCCCAATTTCTTCTTAAAAGTGGAAATCTGCAAAATTTTATTTTGTCCATGGAAGTTCAAAAGTTTAGTCTTTGATGCTTTTGGCTTCATGAAACACCTGATTTCTGCATGTCAGAGCTATTGCTAATTAATGACCATAGTAAGAAAGAAGCCAAAAGAAATGGAAAATAAATAATTTAACTAACTTTCCAAATTAAAATGTATCATGTTTGGAATATTTTATCCCTGTGTTTATGGTTTCACTATTGTCAAGAAATATGAGGTGTGAAACAATTTTTAGGTTACATTAAAGAGCATATGCATAAGTGAGGTATAATCAGTTCCTATTTCAGCAGCAGAATTGCTTGGAAAAGGAACATGGACCATGGACTCATTCTGAGGGATATTCTACTGAGTGTTCAGAATAATGCTATCTGCACGGGATGTGCGATGTTTAAAATCCCGAGGCTGGAATGACCACCAGGGCTCACTTGGGTGTCATATGCCACGCTAAAACTCAAATTCAGGTGGAAGAAAAGCTTTTCTCCACTTCAGCGAAGATTCCGCTGGTCACAAAATGAGGCTCCCTGACCCGTGTGTAAATGCAGTGCCCTCTCCTCCGAGCCCACACAGAGCCTTCATTTCCAAACACAATGCTAAGAAGAGATGCCAGCTTTTCGAATGTCACAGTGAATACTGCTTAATGCAAAATCCAAAGAATCTCACTCAGTGAAAGAAAGTGAGTCCCAATTTCCTACCTTCCAATCCCCTTCCTTTTGAATGAGCTGTTTTTCCCTCTTGGTTGCGGAAACCTTCGGTACTGGCCAACTCTTCCATACCTGAACCTAAAGGACTCCGGTCGATGGAGTTGAGGGCGGTCCATTGGAGTCAGCGTCACCTGCAGTCGCTATTGGAAATTGCTTGAGCTCAAAAACTTCAAAACAAAATTATTCGGGGACTGAGGCAGTTTTAACTTCTGGGCTGCTTGGGATAAAGTATGCAGATGTTTGAAATCTCTTCTGTATTCCCTTCCAGGTGTTAGAGACATCACTCAGCGAGACTGGCTGTGGTCATCATTTCACCCAGGTCCCAATGATGCATTTGGCAGAGCGGTGGGACATTCCTTTTCCCTTTGTGGAATGTGTTGCAGATTCCTGGGCAAGGCCAGCGTGGACCTGATTATCTAACCACAACCAGGCCAACTGGGTTGGCGATGATTATGACATTCAGCTGTACATGCTGAATTGCAAAGAGGAAAGAAGCTAAATAGGAGCAATACCAGCGATCCAGCTTTTGTTAAATCTCTCAACTAGAGTTGCAGATACTCATTCCCAGGGACACTCATGAAAAGGCAGGTTGTTATCTGGCCTTCTCACAGCACACCCCGAAGACTATTTATTATATCTTGGAAAGTTTGTCGTGTTCTCTCAAAGCACAATGCTGAAAAAGTTGAGTACCTGATTCACCCCCCCTTCCAACATTTATTTAATGGAAAAGAGCATATTCTGGCTGGGTTGAAACTCCTCACCACAAGGTGGCAGCAGACACTAGGGTTTATTACCATCACTGTTGATGCGCTTGAGTTTTTCCGTCCAAAAATAAGGATGCTAAGAAGGAAAACTCTTTAGAAAATTGTTGGAAAATACAACCTCTAGGAGGTGCTGTGTTTGACCTCACTAGTGATCTGGAGCATGCTTCTTAAACTTTCCTGTGCACACGAATGACCTGGAGTCTTATTAAGAAGCAAGTTTCAATACAATAGGTCTGGGTGAAATCCGAGAAGTTGCATTTTTTATTTTTTAAATTTTGTTTTATTGCTTAAAGTATTACAAAGAGTGTTAAATAAGTCTCCATTTTTCCCCTTGACCCTCCCCCTTCTCACCT
>PVJC01004109.1:0-26443 GCA_004026665.1 Murina feae | reverse complement strand
GTGGTATTTTTCTTTCATTGACTGGCTTATTTCACTTAGCATAATGCTCTCCAGTTCCATCCATGCTGATGCAAATGGTAAGAATTCCTTCTTTTTTACTGCAGCATAGTATTCCATTGTGTAGATGTACCACAGTTTTCTAATCCATTCATCTGCTGATGGGCACTTAGGCTGCTTCCAAATCTTAGCTATGGTAAATTGTGCTGCTATGAACATAGGGGTGCATATATCCTTTCTGATTGGTGTGTCTGATTTCTTGGGGTATATTCCCAGAAGTGGGATTGCAGGGTCAAATGGGAGTTCCATTCCTAATTTTTTGAGGAAATTCCATACTGTCTTCTATAGTGGCTGCACCAGTATGCACTCCCATCAGCAATGCACCAGGGTTCCTTTTTCTCTGCATCCTCTCCAGCACTTGTCGTTTGTTGATTTGTTGATGATAGCCATTCTGACAGGTGTGAGATGATACCTCATTGTTGTTTTCATTTGCATCTCTCAGATGAGTAGTGACTTTGAACATGTTTTCATATGTCTCTTGGCTTTCTGAATGTCCTGTTTTGAAAAGTGTCTATTTAGGTCCTTTGCCTATTTTTTTTAATTGGGCTGTTTATCTTCCTTTTGTTAAGTTGTATGAGTTCCCTATAAATGTTGGAGAATAAACCCTTATCGGAGATAACATTGGCAAATATGTTCTCCCATGCAGTGGGGAGAATTTGCATTTCTAACAAGCCTCCAGGTGATGTTGATGATGTTGACACAAGTTGCACTTTGAGTAGCAAGCAAGGTTTTTGCTGTTCAGTCCTGGGGGGAGGAACATAAACATGGTCAAGAATGAGATATATAACATGTCTGATTTTGTTGCTTTTCTGGGCCTGGAGCTGAAATATAATTGAGGCCGAAATGTTATCTTTAGGGAGGAAAAGGTCAAACCTCATGACCACAGAATTCTAGGGGGAAGACAGGTTACCCAGGTTGTGAGGGTTTGCCCCCTTCCTCGGCATCTGGGGCTTTCTGCTCTGAGGAGTTTCTGTACCTGGTGTCCCAAATTATCCTAACTTTCCAATTATTTCTGGGATGTAGCTCAGGTGGTCCGACTCCCAATACAAGGATGTACCTTCATGAGGGTCGAGGGACACTTACTATGACCGAGCCAAATTATTAATACTCGAAAGGAAGACAGACACACATTTAAGCAAACTCGCTCAGGGTTTATGTACCAGTCACCAATGGCTCTCGGCACTTGCAAAGCCACTGGAGGGTCCACCGAAAGACACACACAAGGTCGGGGTCGCAGCTGCTGGGCTTCGGTCGTCCAGGAGGCCAGGTCTGGTCCTTCGCTGGAGCAGGCAGAGCAGAGGGGTCAGCTTTCCCGGAGCTGGAGACGAAGTCTGTGGAGGGCAGATGAGCGTCTGATGTGAGGCGCTTGGGTTCCTGCTTTTATGCCGTCTTCAGTGTGTCTTTACCGGGACCCTCACATCTGGTTATTCACGTCATTCTGACGCAAGGCCAGGCACTCTGAGCCTCATCAGTACAGCGCAGATCTTAGGTTACATCTTAAAATGGAGTCTATTCTAACGTTACTAATCTAAAATGGAGTCACTTAAACTAAGTTCACACACACTTTTATGTATTCTAGTTGCTATAATGTGATCTAAGAAGTGTGTATGAGCATAAGAAAAGATATATTTATTCTCTCATGCCAGCACACACTTCCCATGTCACATACATTCTTATAATAGTAAATAAATCATAATAAAGTATTTTCTAATCCTAACAAATCTAGAAAAATCACACGAGTCACACATCCTAATGTCACACAAATACATTCTTTGATTATAAGTTACACTCAAATCTTAATTACATCACACACCTTAAATATATGTCTATAACACCTGACCCATCGTCCTTGCTCTGCTCATGTCTGTCTAACTGCTAACCACAGTTAGGTAAGGGAGCTAGAGAGAAGTGCATCAATTCAAGAGTTTTCTTTTCTTTGCAACCATCCTTCATAGGGTGTGTCTTGGAGTCAGACCCACACCATCATTCCCTGGCCATTTGTAAATGTCTCTCTGAAAAGCCAAAAAGCCAGAGCAGGGCAAAGTCTGGTAAAATCTCCCTTTATTCTCCACATTATCCTTCTGTTGGATGTATCTGAGGCTGCATAATCCTATTTAGGTAACCATAACAACAGTTGACTCCTATGGACATAGTAATTGATTGAAACCTCTAAGTAAGAGATTGCAAACAAGAATCCCTGCTGAGGCCAGGGCAGGTAAATGTGAGAAGCTGTGGGGTGTGGCAGGAAGGGGTGGGAATGGTGGTAAACTGCAGAGAGCTGGACCAATCAAACCTTATTGAACTTCAAATTTTTAAGAAGCTTTGTACATTTAAAAATGTGATCTGGTCCTAGCTGGTTTGGCTTAAAGGATAGAGCGTCAGCCTGCGGACTGAAGGGTCCGGGGCCCCATGCCAGTCAAGGGCACATGCCTGGGTTGATCACCAGTAGGAGGTGCAGGAGGCAGCTGATCAATGATTCTCTCTCATCATTGAGGTTTGTTTCTCTCTCTCCTCTTTTCCAGTCTGAAATCAATAAAAAAAAAATTTTTTTTTTAAAATGTGGTCTGCAGGTCATATTTAGCCTGTGAATCACCAATTTTCTGTCTCCAGAGATCTTTTTATATATAGTCTGCATACAGCCAACCAAGTCTTTTCCAATAGTGGCTCTACAGCTGATTTCCCCCAAGTGTTAACTTACAGGTGTTAACTTTCATCCTGTTGACTTTGACTGGTTGTTAGTTTTTGCCTCTTATCCCAGTCTGGTTGCACGCTAACCTTACTTAGCAACTTGTAAGCCTTCTGCAAACTTGGTAAGCAGAGATGCTGGGTCTTATTCCACACATAGAACCAGGCAGGACAATGTACCTTAGTGACCTGGAGTCTTTTAAATTAAAACCCTTTGAAAATGAGTGAGTATAGTGAGCTGACCATTTCCTGGAGTCCTCACACATCCTGGCCACCCCAGATTCTCCAGGCTTCGGGAGGCCTTTGCATGCAGAAGAATATGAATTGGGGACTTTCCCCCTTGTTAAAGCACACCTCCTTACTGGAGCTTTTGTCCTTTTGAGCGAAGAAGGCGTTGCTTTACGGATCACTCAGCAAGGATTGTGTCATGAGGAAGTGTATACAGGGCACTTAGAGACACAGCGTTTCTCTGGAGAAGACTCCTGGCCAAGGGAGTGCCACTCCCCAGAATCAGGGAAGGCAAGCGCTGCAGGGGAGTGCTGCTGAGGAGGCAGGAGGCTTTCTGCTGCATGATGCCTTTTTTTCACTTGCTTGTGCTGTTGGCTGCTGCCCCAGGTTGGTATCTTTAACTTTGGACCCTATCACGCAGCTTTGAGATAGTCATTTGGTTTGCTTTTTACCTTCTTTAGTAACTTCTCAGTGTTGGTCCTGGAAGTTGTCAGAGGCCCTGGGCTGTGCCATGTTGGAAAGTCTACATTTCAGTCAGAATGTAGCCCTGACTGGTTTGGCTGAGTGGGTAGAGCGTCGGCCTGAGAACTCAAGGCTTGCAGATTCGATTCTGGTCAAGGGCATGTACCTTGGTCGGGTGCATCCCCAGTAGGGGGTGTGCAGGAGGCAGCTGATCGATGTTTCTCTCTCATCGATGTTTCTAACTCTCTATCCCTCTCCCTTCCTCTCTGTAAAAATCAATAAAATATATTAAAAAATAAAAGGTAGAATAGAATGTCCTCTTAGAGGCACATGTCCTGGGTGTAGGCAGGTGCAAGTTCTTTGGAGGGCATTTTGGAAATATCTACCAGCATCCCACCTCTGGGAGCCTAGACTATGGAAACACACAAAGACAGAAGGATATATGTAGGTTTATTTGTAATGGCAAAAACTGGAGCAACCTACATTTTCACCAGTACAAGATTTAATAAATGGTCCAGACATACTATGGACATTGCAGTCATTAAAAGGAGGAAGCAGATCTGTGCATTCCAATGTGCAGGTAAAAGGTAATCCAGGGTGTACTGGGAGTGGCGACAGGAGGTTCTAAAATTCTGAACCTAAGATGATCCCTTAAGAAAGATCTATCTACATTTACATGCACACAGAACGTTCTAGAAGAATTTATACAAAATATTTAACTGTAGTTTTTGGAGATTGGGAGTGGAATATAGTAAGAGCAGCAGGGGTAAGGAGAAATGAGTAGAAGATATTAAAACTTTTACTTTGTATTGTTTGATTTTTAAAAAATGAGTATATATTACATTAAAGTAAAAAATCAGACCCAAGAATTTAAAATTAATTACCCAAATTTTGAATGCATAACATCAAGACATTGGTTTAAGTGATTTTTTCCCTTACTGTTGCATAGATTGATTTCATAAAATAACTCAATGAATTTAGCCATTTTACTTAGAACCAAGCACATCTAGAATTGAGTAAAAGCCAAAATGTCACTATTGCCAATAAAAAGTCAAGTAAAATATGTTCAATATTCTAAGAATAAATGATGGTTATCCAAAAACTGAAAAAGCTCTCTAACTTCCAAATACTTTAGTTAGGCACGATTAGATTTGATATTTCTGATAAAAACAAATGGTAATATTTGCAAAAACAACATTGAACTTCTACAGCTATGCTGCTGAGTATGGTAACCATCTAATTGTGATTATTCACTACATGAATGTGGCCAGTTGGAATTGAGATATAAGTGTAAAACACACACTGGACTTTGAAGATTTTGTATGAATAAAACAATGTAAACTACCTTATTTAACATAAACTTATTAAAAACTAGATGCCTGGTGCATGAATTTGTGTACCAGTAAGGTCCCTTGGCCTAGCCTGTGGGATCCGGCCGAAACCAGCTCTCCAACATCCCCCAAGGGGTCCCAAATTGTGAGAGGATGCAGGCCAGTTCATGATCGGGGCGAGGGAGAGACGTGGGCAGTTGGCCAGCTGAGGAGGGACTGTGGGAGGGCTTCAGGGCATGTCTAGTCCTTCTTGCTTAGTCCCAACTGGCTGGATCCCAGCAGCAAGCTAACCTACCAGTCAAAGCATCTGCCCCTTATGGTCAGGGCATGTTACAGCGGCTGATCAACAGTTTGACTATCTGCCCTCTGGTGGTCAGTGCATATCACAGCGAGTGGTTGAGCAGCCTTAGCATATCATTAGCATATTACACTTTGATTGGTTGAACAGATGACCAGATGACCAGACACTTAGCATATTAGGCTTTTATCACATAGGATATTGATCACATGTTGAGATGATACTATTTTGAATGCATTTGGTTAAATAAAATATAATATTAAAACTAAATTCACTTAAAATTTTTTAAAAATGTGGTTACTAAAAACTTTTAAATTATATATTGGACAGGGTTGTACTATAGTCCTAGATAACCTTTAAGCAGAATTTTCTCAAGGTATGGAATACTCTACTTGAATCCACTGCTCCAGTTTTGTGTGTGTATCCATCTCTTTGAAATAGAAACATCAGGTGAATTAATCCCATCAACGCAGTGGGTGGGACATTTAGTAAAGTAAGAATATAATGAAATCTAAGGTAATATTTCAATTTAATTTGTTCTAATTTGCTTTTTTCGTGGGTGAAGATTTTTATGTGAAACCTGAGGTCACAAACTAGAGACTCTCGATGCATGGAGGTCACCAGATATTTTGATTAGCAAAGTATCTCACCAAAACATCTCCACTTTAGGATCCTCATAAAAAGTAACTCAGATCACATTCCCAGGTGGGCAAGTAGCAGCTGCCTCCATTGGAACACGCTTTCAGTTTCACCACAGTCGCCACTAATCCCTGATGTCTGCACACAGCTACTGGGCATTATTTGATTATCTCTGTTAAAGGAGTACAACTTGTTTTTTTCCCCAAATTTCCTTTTGTCCTTGGGTATAGAGGTGGAGCCTCTGGATCTTCATTCTTCTATAAGCCTACTATCATTTTGATCCTTTTTATTTATTTGTTTTTAATTATATTTGATTAGCTTCAGAGAGGAAGGGAGAGGGAAAGAGACATCAGTGATGAAAGAGAATCATTGATCAGCTGACTCATGTATGCCCCACATTGGGGATCAAGCTTGCAACCTGGGTATGTGCCCCAGCCCAGAATCAACAACTGAACCGCACTGGCCAGGCATGATCCTTTTTATTTGGCTTATTGATTTAATTTCAGAACGTAGGGAGTTTATTATGGAACTATTCTGACAGCAGATGCATAATAAAATGTCAACTTTACCTATTTAGATAACAGTTTAGTGCAGTGGTTCTCAACCTTCCTAATGCCGCGACACTTTAATACAGTT
Organism: Murina feae; assembly: GCA_004026665.1. Taxonomy (NCBI): domain Eukaryota; kingdom Metazoa; phylum Chordata; class Mammalia; order Chiroptera; family Vespertilionidae; genus Murina; species Murina feae. Next base: position 20,107 of record PVJC01004109.1, on the reverse strand, counting down.
CCTCATGTTGTGGTGACTGCCCCCCCTCCCCCTCCCCACCCCGACCATAAAATTATTTTCGTTGCTACTGTATAACTGTAATGTTGCTACTGTTATGAATCGTAATGTAAATATCTGAGATGCAGGATGTATTTAGGTGACCCCTGTGAAAGGGTTGTTCGACCCCCAAAGGGGTCGTGACCCACAAGTTGAGAACCTCTGGTTTAGTGGATGAGTTAATATGCTCAGAAAATTATTGTTTTCTTCTCTCTAGAGATTATTATATATTCAGGTATTGAGCTGTTTTTTCAGTGGAAAACTAAGTATTCCCAAATTTTCAGCACATAAAAATAATTGAGGAAAATCCCAAATCAATTTATTCTTTTTAAAATATATTTTTTTATTGATTTCAGAGAAGAAGGAAGAGGGAGAGAGAGATAGAAACGACAATGATGAGAGAGAATCATTGACTGGCTGCCGCCTGCATGCCTCACACTGGGGATCAAGGTGGCAACCTGGGCATGTGCCCTGAGCAGGAATCGAACCATGACCTCGTGGTTCATAGGACAACACTCAAGCACGGAGCCACGCCAGCCAGGCCAATTTATTCTTAATGCAGTGGCGTCAAGGTATCATCAGATGCAGAAGTCACTCTTGACATGACAACCTGTAGAACCGAATAGAAAATCTGAACCAGTGAAATGGCAGGAAGTTGCAACTTTCCAAGTGTAGACAGTGTCGCAAAATAAGAAGGTCTTGAGGGATAGGTCAATAGTATGTAATTGATGTACTTCAGTTAGCAAAAATGAAGAATTTCATTCATTTATTTTTTCATGTATTCATTAAGTAAATATTGATTAAGTGTCTACTATGGCCAGACACTGTTCTTGGTCCTGCCATATAGCAAGGACCTCACACACGGAAGTCCTCAATTTCAGGAAGCTTGTATTTGAGGTGGGAGGAAGGAGGCAGAAAATACACATATAAGTAAATAAAATACAAATAAGCAAATAATATATGACATTTTATAATTTCACCTGCAGGAGCAGGAGATGTTATTTTATGCAAGGGCAGCCTGGAAGACTCTCTGACATAGGAACAGTACATATTACAAGTGTATACATGAGAAGTGTGTACATGAGAAGTGTGTACATGAGAAGTGTGCACATGAGAAGTGGGTATCCAGGGGAGATGGATTTGGGACAGGGAGAATGTAAGGGCAAAGGTCCTGAGGCAAGACCTGCTGGATGCGTTTAAGGAACAGAAATGCGTGTGTGTCTGGAGCAGAGGACGTGAGGGCAAGAGTGGAGAGTATGAGGCCAAATAAAGGAGGAGAGCTTCGTCGGTCACGTGGGGCCTGGAGGCCAGCTTATGAACTTGGCTTTCACTGTGTGTGAGATGAAAAGCTGCTAAAGGATGCCTTGACCGGTTTGGCTCAGTGGATAAAGCGTCGGCCTGGGGACTCCAGGGTCCCGGTTTCGATTCTGGTCTAGGGCATGTACCTTGGTTGCAGTACCATCCCCAGTGGGGAGGTGCAGGAGGCAGCTAAACCGATGTTTCTCTCTCATCGATGTTTCTAACTCTCTATCCCTCTCCCTTCCTCTCTGTAAAAAAATCAATAAAATATATTTTAAAATAAAGAAAATCTGCTAAAGGAGTTTGAGAAAAAGAGTGATGTTACTTGACTTCAGTTTTAGCACATTGTGGGTAGCTCAATCATGTAAAAGATGCTTATTTATATAATCTAAATGAGCCCTGTATTAGTTTTCTTTGCTGCTGTAATAAATTACTACAAAGTTGGTGGTGACTTAAGTCACATACATGTATGAACTTCAGTTCTGCAGTTAGAAGTCTGACATGGGTCTCACTGGCTAAAACCAAAGTACTGGCATATCTACATTTTCTCCTGGAGCCTCTAGGGCCATGCCCATTTCCTTGCCTTTTCCGGCATCCAGTGGCCACACACATTCCTCAGTTAGTCACACCTTCCTTCAGTTAAAAACCAGATTCCTCAGTTAGTCACACCTTCCTCCGTGTTAAAAACCAGATTCCTCAGTTAGTCACACCTTCCTCCGTGTTAAAAACCAGACAGTTTGCATCTTTCTGATAATTTTTCACACCTCCTTCTGACTCTCTTTTCTACTTCCTCTTCCACTTTTAAGGGCCCGATGGCTACATTGGGGTCATCCAGATCATTTAAGATAATCTCTCATCTCAAGATCATCACATTTGCAAGGTCCCTTTTGTCAAGTAACGTAACATACTCAGAGGTTCTGGGGATTAGGTAGTGAACAACTTTGGGGTGAGGCCATTATTCTATCACAATCCCCAAACATCATACTTTGCTAAATAACCACAACCTCTCACCTCAACACACACACACACACACACACACACACACACACACACACACCCAACAGAATGCACATTTGAGCTCTGGGGGAAAATTCCTGAATAAATCTTTGAAGTGCAGTTCCATCGGGGAATCAATGAGCAGAAATTAAAATTTTCCACTTACATATTTCATGGCTCAGAAATTTTCAGATCATTTCCTAAACAGAAAGGATGTATTGTGACCATAAGCACATGTTTAGAAGCAGAAAAGAATTTGTTGATTCAGGAAAGAGGATGTTGAAAATACTTATAACTGGAGAGAGGCTTGCAACCATCTTTAAAAGAGATTCATGAAATATCTCAGAGACCAGAGGATCTTTGGATGGAGAAAAAAAGAAAAGGAAAAAAGAAAGACTCATTAATTCTCCAGCACTTCAGGGCTAGAGGACACACACCACGAGGCAGAAAGGTGGCGGTGTCAGCAGATGGAAGCTGTGTGCCCTGGAATGATAAATGAAGGGAGGTGGGTGGGGTGCTGACAGTGTGGGCGTCCTTCCTCCTCCTGGATGCATCACACCTCCTATGAGGCTGGGAGTGTCTGGGGTGGGAGAGAAGAAGCAAGCATGAGCCCTTACTCATCATTGTGTAAGAGCATGTGTATATACTCTTATTGTGAATGCGTCTTTTATTTATATTTTTTTGGGGGAATACAGGAAATTCTATGCAATTTTATTAATTTTTTTCCAAACTAAAAGAAATACACATTTGAATAGAGGTCATTTATCAAGTATAATGGAGAGATCTGTTTCTTCTTATAAGGCCACAGTCCTATCAGTTATGGGCCCCACCCCTATAAACTCAACTAACCTTAATTACTGTACCTCCTAAAGACCTTATCTCCAGCTACAGTCACATTGGAGGTTAGAGTTTCAATATAAGAACTTTGGGGGGGACACAATTCAGCCCATAGCATTCTGCCCAAATTCAAGGACCCTGATTCAAACTTAATTTCATTCAGAATCATGCTCACAGGAATGTCCACAAGAATGGCCACATGTCTGGGCACCTTGTGGTCAAGTTAGATGGACACATAGAACTAACCCTCACAGTCTCTGACCATGGAGTCTGTGTGTCCTGCCAGCCTCAGTGAAGCTGGGTGGCCGAACCTGTTAGCTGGAGATTAGGGTAAGGCCTCAGATCCTTCACAGTTCTTATTGATCCTATTAAGCCTCCTCAGCTGATTTTATGACTTGTAATAGAAAAGGAACTGTATTTATTGTACTTTTTCTTTGTGGTTTTAAAATATGAAAGAGGTCGGGAAACATTGCAAAAACCCCTATAAAGGTAACATTTTGTTTTTCCTTGAAGATGTTCTAGCTTTTCCAAATTTTGTCATCGAAAATGGCAGCCCTATTCTGGAGAATGTCTCTGAACATACACGGGTTGCCATAATCACGGTGTCTGTCTCACCTTCCGCTTCTCTGATTGGAGATCCTGTTATCATTAATGCCGACCCTGCAGTCCATCCATTCGTGCTGTCTCGTCGATCCTCACATCAGTGGGAAGTAAGTATCCAGGCAAACAGTATCATCACTTGGTACCGCAAGGATTCTAAAATGAAACTGCCATCCTTACCCTTCTTACCTTCTACTCACATTGTTTAGCACCCACTCACTGGGACCCCAGGATGTTCCAGACCCTCTAAACATGCTTGAGGATATCAAGGTGCATTTATGTTACAGAGATCTATTGAGGAGCTGCTCGGACACAGGGCGAGGCCCTGGGCCTCTCTTGGTGGAACTCCGTCCTCACCCTCATGGTGTTTACTGATTCGCAGGGAGCTCTACTAGTAAAGTGAACATTCACATAAGTATAGAAGTGTGACTGTAATAAGGGCCATGAAAGACAGGCCTGCATGCACCTAAGGAGGACATTGGACCTATCAGGCTTTCCTGAGGAAGAGCTATAGGATAAGCACTTTTCAGAATTAATAGGAATTAAATAGATGGAGAGAGAGGGAGAGAGGGAGAGAGGGAGAGAGGGAGAGAGGGAGAGAGAGAAGGACTCCAGGTCGAGAATGTGCAAAGGCCCTGTGGCAAGGAGTATAGTGAGGTGATGAGACTAAGAGGAGGCCAAAGTGGCCAGAGCTGATGGGGAAGTGTGGGGAGAGATTAGGCTGTGAAGGAGTGGGAAGGCAGAGCTGCAGGGCTGTGAGCCTAGTTAGGAAGTTCCGTTTACCATCCGGTATAATAAAGCTAATTTCCCCTAAGGTAAGGTTTAGGCAGGCTTACTGCTCATTTGAGAAGATTTGGGTTTCTTAAGCTCAGGGTTCCTCAAATATGATGGGAGCCTGCTCCTCCCATGGGACCTGGGAGCAAGGGGACCAGATGAGCGAGAAGCTCATGCTGCTTGCCCTGCTCTGAGTAATAAAGTCCTTCTTACGTAGGGGAATCAGAATGGGTTCCTGGTTTTAAGAGATTCTGAAACTGTAGGGAGGACAGATGCCTAAGTGACCAATCATAGTGCATCATGAGTATGAAAGTGATTAAGAGTCAGGGACTCTGGAGTCAACCCCCCTGGGCTCAGATCCTGTTTTGTATTTATCACTTTGGGCAAATGACACTTAACCTCCTTGTTCTGGTCACGTGTCCATGCCATGGGGTGGTGATACACATAATGCTTTTAGTGGGGGAATTGCAAAGTCACATGGCAAAGGACATGTTATAGGAAAGGCTAAAGGATTAGGGACATGCAATCTGCCACCACTTCTAAGAAACCATTAGGGAGTTTTGTGGAAAAAAAGAAATGATTTGCTTACATTTTATTGGGCCCATGTTGGCTGCTGTGAGGAGCAACTATAGAGGGGCAGAGCCTGTCTAATAGGAGGTTGCTGAGTGCCTTTGCCAAACCTTGGGACGGTCAGATTTTAAATTTGCTTCCAACTTCAGTGAAGCACAAAATGCTTTTATCAGATTTTAAAATGAGTCTAAACAGCAAAATGTCAGCAAAGAGTGTTCAGTAGTTAAGCTTATTGATTTTTTTTAAGGTTAGCTTTGTTTTTTTCCTGTAAGGTAGTACATCCTAGCTGTTCTCAGCACAGGTTTTAGGGGCTGACAAGCCTAGGATTAAACCACAACTCCTCCAACTAGCAGCAAGGTGACCTTAGGTAAGTTACTTGACTTTTCTGAACTTTGGTGTTCTTTGCTTTTATTTTTCTGTACAAAGATTAATAATAATAAGACTTCACTCAGGGCTTGCTAAGTAGGTCCTGTCTGATAATGTATGCCAAGTGCCACCTCAGTGCTTGGCCCATAATAAGGAATGAACACAGAGCAGCAGTTACTAATACATATATTTATACCTCAATATTAGGCACTATTGTAAAACTACAGACAATAAAACTATAAGAAAGCCACATTATAATAACTGTATCATAAACCAGCTCTAGAGAGCTTTAGAAATAGTTCAATTAGGAAAGTTTTCTATTCTGGAAAAAAATCTGCAGATAAAGACAGAACTCAATGAGCTGATATTTGTCTCCACAGCATTCCAGTGTAAAAGGGCATACTCTGTTCTGTTTGAGGTTTAGCATATTATTATCCTTCCTGGAACTTCTTTCCTTGCAGGATACAGGCTTATTCAATTTGCAAAAAGCTGAGCTTGGGAGAGGCTACTGGGAAGGTTGTAAAAAAAAAAAAATTGCCAGAACCAGGCTAATCTCCTAGAGATACAACAGCAGAGCTTGCAGTGAGCTGATTACATAGATAAATCAAAATCTCATGGAGATGATTTCAAAGCGTGCTCTGGTTATGTAATCAACAAATTGCTACCTGTCACTGAGCAGCATAAATGGCGGGCACTGGCAGGATAGAAGAGGAATTCAAGGCACCCCCCATGTGAGCACTTTTCTGGGACAGGGATTATCACCCAGAGGGGCACTCCAGCCACCTTCCTGCCTTCTTCCACTGCAAAGTGTAAAGAATCAGCATTTCTGTTTTTAAAAATTCAGTAAGCATTTGTTGAAGAGCCTGGTATTGTATAAAGTGCCAGGGAGCATAGAGGACAGGTGCTGCCCCCACGGGGCTCCCAGGGCAAAGGGAACCCCAGCAGGAGGACCTGCCCTAGGCTCCTGGGGCAAGAAAGTCCTTTATCACAGCTCAAAATCCCATACACCTTCAAATCAGGCTATCGTATTAAATCAACACATCAAGGCATCAGGGTGTGATGAGAAGAAAACAGATTCCAGGGTCAGGGAGGCCTGGCTTTAACGTCAGCTCTGTCAGGTATGAGCTCTATGACTGGGGCTTCTAACTTCTGAGCCTCCGTGTCCTCACTGGTGGTATCATGAGGATGAGAATAGCTTTTGCTCTGTGAACCAAAGAGATAAAGTGTCCATTCTGTGTTAAGTGTCCAGGGGAGGAGAGCTGTCCAATATGCATGCATGACTGACTTCTCATGGCTGTGGGAGGGTAGCACTTAGGTGTTACTACCAGTCATAGTGCTGGTCAGTGCAAAGGTCCTGGGGCAGGAGTCAGGCACAGGCCTTCCTCTTTCCCAGCTATATTATGTAATCTGTAATCTGTGAAACGGTGGTAATAAGAGTATCTCCCTCACAATGTTTTTTTTTTTTTTCATGTTTAAATGAGGTGAAGAGCTGAGAGCAATGCCTGGCTCCCTTTTCATCCATTTCACGTGCAAGGCAGTTTAGGGTTAGGATTAAAAGCATGAGCTTAAAGTCAGGTAGAGTCAGAGCTATTGCATTTTCTGTGAAAAGCTGGACATATGCTTAGCCTGTTCACCCTCAGGCTCTGCATCTGCATAACGCATCCAATAGTATCCTTTTTGGAATTACAAAGGAGAGAATGACATGTTTATTAAGTGCTTAAGATAATCTCTGATAATTGAGAGTCGGGAGAGGGACTCAATGAACTCTGTCCTTAGGAAGAGTAACATGGAAAGGTGGAAACTCTCTGTTCATGGAGGTTTTCAATAAACCAGATCATGTTGCTTCCACATTTTAAAGACAAGATTTTCATCTGTTTTTAACAAACGCCGAATCGTGTTGGGGATTATAAATGCCCTGTCTGCACCCTCATGAGGCCGTCACTTGCTCCATTGCTCTGCACTCCCTTGTTTAATGTAGCTACTCACCACTGGAGTACCGAAGCTGGACTTCGAGACGATGACCCTCTACTCCTTGATAATCTACGCCAAGGACAGCCACGGGGCGACAGCATCCCAGACCATTCTAATCCAGATTGCGGATGTCAACGAGCCGCCCACCTTCAGGGGAGCCCTTGCTCAGAGACACCAAGGTACAGAGCTCTTCTCTTGGGGGAAGAAGGGTCCCCTGGGTCCATAGCGTGGCTTCTGCGTCCTGGGTCCTTTGTGCTCTCACAGGGTTATGGCTATCGGAGAGTTAAGGAGACTAATGCTCACAGAACACATGCTGAAGGACTGACACCTAGCGGGTGCTAACGGTGGAGCAGGTGCTGTTCTGAGAGTGAGGGCCTCAGGTGGGCTAGTTCATGAAATCCTCGTAGCTCTGGAGGTGGGTGCTGTTCATGTTTGTATTGTATAGGTGAGGTCAGAAAGGAAAGTAACTTGAAAAGGACTTAGAAAAGGAAAGTAACTTGCTCAGTGTTAAAAACCTTATTTTTTTCCCCTCGCTGGTTTGGCTCAGTGGGCAGAGCGTTGGCCTGCAGATTGAAGGGACCCAGTTTCCATTCCAGCCAAGGGCATATACCCGGGGTGCAGGCTCGATCCGCAGTAGGAGGTGCGCAGGAGGCGGCCAACCAATGATTCTCTCTCATCACTGATGTTTCTCTCTCTCTTTCTCCCTATCCCTTCCTCTCTGAAGTCAATAAAAATACATTTTAACAACCCTTTATTTTCCCTTTGATTATTATGTTACTCTTTTATGGGTGTGATTATTTAATTAACAGTGTGTCTGTGTGTCATTAAGTTAGAAGCTTCTCACTCTCTCTCCATTTGATTTTCACCTCATGTGGATCTTTCTCTCACTCTTATCTCTGTCTTTCTCATCTCTGACTTTCTATGTAGTCAAGTATTTAATACCTGCATGTGGACGAGTCATGTTCTCAACTGAAAACAATCATATGAGGTTTAGGTGTTGGGGTGGCCACAGACTGGAGAGAACTACGAATCCTGCCTGAGCCTCAGTTCCTCATTGGGTACACAGGTATTAAGCCCTACTCCATGGAGCTCACCCGAGACAATGTGTTACCATGCCAACCATAGTGCCGGGCATGCAGTAGGTCCTGAGTAAATGTTAGCCTTCTTCAGTTCCCTTCCCTAGCAGATGAGGAAATCCTCAAGGACAGATTCAAGGGGAAATGGTTCTTTTGCCTTCTAAAACAGCGAGTTTTGTGACAGGTTGGCTGTGGTCCAAAGAGGCTGTGGACTCTTTTGCTAGCCACAAATCGTGCCGCCTGGCAGAACGATGTGGCAGCTTCTGCTGGGGTGGGTTATCCCCTCAGGCTCTGAGGGCCCCAGTGCCCCAGTGTTCCTGACTCCAGGAGAGTGGTTTGACCAGTAAATGGGCAAGTTTGTGGTCACCACAGTTTTAAAAATGAATAGAAAGAGGGAAAACTTGAGGAAAAGATAGGCATTAATAAAATCATCAGACAATACTAATATACTAGAGGTCCGGTACACGAAATTGTGCACGGGTAGGGTCCCTAGGCCTGGCCGGCAATTAGGGCCGGCTGCGGTCTTCCTTCTGGCTTCCCGCTGCTGCTGCTGGCCTTGGGGCCTTTCTTTATTTTGCTCCACCCCCTGGTGGTCAGTACACGTCATAACGAGTGATCAACCTCCCCAGTCAAACTCCCGAGGAGACAATTTGCACATTAGCCTTATATATATAGATGACTTGGGTGACTTAGAGTGAGTTACTCAATCTTTCTAAACTCAGTAAAATGGAAATAATAACATCAATTGCTCAGCTATCAGAAAACGTTCAAAATTGTTAATTTAAACTTATAAATCTCTTTGCTCTCTACCTGACACACGGTAGATGTGTGACAAATGGTGTCTATTTTTATTATATGGCTATGATTATTATGGTTAATAGGAATCACCCTGTGAAAACGTCTGTGCTGAGCAAGCACAGTGCCTTCAGTTTTATCTAAAATCCAGGAGTGGATGAGGGGCTTTGAGGCTTATAACATCTATCACCCATTTTCTGGCAGTTACTGAGATTTATATCCTGGAAGACACTGCCCCGGGCACAGTCATTTACAGAGCAGCAGCTGAAGATCCAGAGGATGCTGTTTTGGAGGTAATTTATGGCTTGGGGCTGAGAATATCAGAGCCTGGTGGTTTTCCGTATGATTGCATTCACATATAAAACCACAGGGGTAATCAGTGCATTATACCATGATTCGGGTTCCAAACATACCTTTCGCCTCAAACATCAGGACATTTCAGGTGAAAATGATTGAGGAATGGGCTGTCTGGGTAATTGCTTCCCTTCCAGCGCATTCCACCTGTGCAGGCAGGCCCAGGGAGTCCTTTGGTATTGACAGAAGAGGCCCAGCGATTTCCTCTTGTTCTTGGGGACCTTCGCTACCCACACACTGTTGAGAAACAATGCAGCTTTCTGGTGGAATTAATTTGCATTTCATGCACTGGGCTTCATCCTCGGGCTTTATGATGCCCTAGGAATGCAGTTATTTTCAGGGTGGGTGTCTTCCAGTTACCATACTACGGGAGGGAGAAAGTGATGACCTGTGGCAGGAGGCTTGGCTTTACATCCTAACTCCTCTGCTGAAAGTCATTTAACATTTCTGTCCTGTTTCAACTGTAAAGTTGGGGAAAGACTACCTACTTTGTCTTCTCTCCTATTGCTCTCTCTCATATTACGTGTACTGAACTTGAAAGTCATTTTTAAACTGTAAAATACCTTACAAATGACAAAATTTATATCATTGTCTTAATTTTTGATGCTGTATGGGATGGTTTTGGCATTATTAAGCGGTAACATTTTTAGCTAATGGACTGGTAGACAAGAATATCATGTGTGTTTTTTAAAAATATATTTTATTGATTTTTTACGGCGAGGAAGAGAGAGGGATAGAGAGTTAGAAACATCGATGAGAGAGACACATCTATCAGCTGCGTCCTGCACACCCCCTACTGGGGATGTGCCCACAACCAAGGTACATGCCCTTGACCAGAATTGAACCTGGGACCTTTCAGTCCGCAGGCCGACGCTCTATTCACTGAGCCAAACCGGTTGGGGCAAGAATATCACATTTTTAATTTTTAATGCTGTATCCCTTCCCCAAATTGGCTAAAAATTAGAGAATTGTACATGTTGATCTATACTTTCAACATTTGCAATTTACTGGTAGTGCTACTGGGTTACTATTCAAGGCAACTTGACTTTTACAAAATTTTATTTAAATAAATAGATGGCCACTAATATTTTGGGCATTGTCCACATGATCTTTAAAAGCACTGCATACACTCAAGTAATTACACACAAAAAAACCACTGCTGTTGTCAACCCTCCCCACCCACATGTCTCCTCCTCCCCTCAGTAGAACAATACCACTTCCAGAATGGGACTGGAAAGGTCACAACTTCCTTTACAACGTGCAATTAAGGCTCCTAATCATGCATATTGCTCCAAATCACCACGTTCAAGATTACAGTACTGAATCTAGCGCCGAGCAACTCCAGCCACAAGAGAATCAGGCATCATATTGCTTCCGTGGTGTTCTCCATGGCAGCTCACCACCATGTTGACATTCTCGGGTGGAAAGCACAGCATGGTCCAAAAAAGTGTAGCTATGCCTCTAACATGCAGTTACAAGGACTTACTAGCCAATTAATGCAAGTGATTTGTTTCAAATGAAGGACTACCAAATGCCTGTTCATATAGAGTAAGTGCTCTGGCACTGTCCCTGTACTTTTCTCAGCAGAGAAGCTTCCAGGGCCATATTTGGAAGGCGAATGCAGTGTTCTTTGTGAATTTTACCAAACATGGAACAACATATTAGAGTTGGCATAGGCTATGGAAACTTACATTTAGACTAAGGTGACCAGACGTCCCCCTTTTGGCGGGACAGTCCCAATTTTTAACCATTTGTCCCGTGTCCCGCAGCATTTTTAAAAAGTCCTGATTTTTGGAAAGAGACATATGTACTACTCTTCGTAATATTTTAAGTAATAAAAACAAAGAACCCCCCTGGTCAGTGATGTCCCACTTTACCAATGTTAAAATCTGGTCACCCTTAATTTAGACATACTGTTGTTCAAGTACTCATGGCGGGGCAATCATCTTCATTTGTTTGAGTCTTCATATTGATTCAAAGAAAAACTTGTTCTAATCTGGGCAAAAGCTCACCACTGTTTGGAGCCTGATATATGACACTAAATAATGCAATTAATAACTGTTAACTGTTTATCATGTGACAGAATATCCTATATAATAAAAGGGTAATATGCAAATTGATCGTAACAGTTGAATGACTGGTCACTATGACACACACTGACTACCAGGGGGCAGATGCTCAATGCAGGAGCTGCCCCTGGTGGTCAGTGCACTCCCACAGGGATAGCTCTGCTCAGCCACAAGCCAGGCTGATGGCTGCCAGTACAGCAGTGGTGGTGGGAGCCTCTCCTGTCTCCTCAGCAGCACTAAGGATGTCCAACTTCAGCTTAGGCCTGCTCCCCGCTGGCAAGTGGACATCCCCCGAGGGCTCCCAGGCTGCCAGAGGGATGTCTGACTGCCAGCTTAGGCCCGATCACCTGGGGAGTGGGCCTAAGCCAGCAGGTGGACATCCCCTGAGGTGTCCCAGACTGCGAGAGGGCACAGGCCGGGCTGAGGGACCGCCCGAGTGCACAAATTTTTGTGCACCAGGCCTCTAGTATTTTATATAATTGAATCCCCATTTAATTCCTGAAGTAGATGCTATTGTCTACTCTGATATTAATGAATGGATCAATAAGCTAGAGTATTATGTCTTTAATTTATAGATGAGAAGTATTTAGGTGAATAGAGCTCAGGTAATTTGCCAAAAGAGTAAGTAGTGGAGTTGTAATTCAAATCCATTTTGCTCCAAACCCTATGTGTTTCCCATCATACAAACAATTCTCAAGTTGCTTCCACAAAACACAAGCTCCATGAGAAAAATAAAAGATCCTGTGGTCAAAAGATTTCGAGAAATAATGTCTTCACATCTCCTCTAAATTAAAAATGCACATGTTAAATGCCCCAAGGAGTTCTCTAATAGAGAAATGTTTATTTAATCATATTTTAAAAATGTTTTTTCTGGGGCACTTTTAAATAAAATTTAACTCCTGTTAGCATTTTACATAATGACTAGCTAGTATTCCACAGAGTAGCGAGATTATATTAGATTGCATTGGAAAATTGCTATAATGTGACCTATCTCTGGGGCTGCTATAATGATGAAAGATGAAATTTCAGGTGAGGATCTGGTCTGTAGTAATTTATGTAATAAGACTGGATTTCATCCATATCTAGACACCACCTAAAATCCAGGACTAAGACTTTTTATGTTGTACCACCATTGCTACTGCACATATTTTAAGATCCCTGACCCTCTAGTTAGGAGATATGGGAAAAAGCGGCACCTCTCATTATGAATGAACTGAAAACCAATTTTCTTGGACATATCACAACAAACCAGGACTTCAAAATCTGAAGAGTCAGTTGAATCCAGAGAGTCACAGGAAGTTTCGCTTCCTTGAAGCAGAAACTGTCAAATCTATAACTTCTATGAAGATTTACATGGTCATTTTGATGAAATGCCAGAGGCTGAGTATGGACTAGTATGAGAGTGAGAAACTTCTGGGTGCACAGTCTCTGGGGGACTTACACTTTTGATAGTTTTGTACCACCAAAAACTACATTAGGTTCTTATAATGAAGATGCAGGAAGAATCACCTTGTGTCTCAGAAAGAGAGAGAAGAAAAGACTCATTGTGAAATAAACCCCAAAACCTTTTCCATAACAAAGGCCTACTCTTTAGGGAAAAGGAATCTTCTTGAGCCTTACACACACACACACACACACACACACACACACACACACACACACACACATACAGCCCTAGACAAATCATATTCAAGATTCAGAACTTGAGAGAAGTCATAGGGGAAAAAAACCAAACACCTTACTTATAGATGACTAATGGCCTGGCGGACAAAATTCATGCATGCAGAGGGGATGTCCCTCAGCCTGGCTTGCACCCTTTCCAATCTGGGACCCCTCGGGGTATGTCCGACTGCTGGTTTAGGCCCAATCCCACAGGCATTGGGCCTAAACTGGCAGTTGGACATCCTTCTTGCAATCTGGGACCGTTGGCTCCTAATTGCTCACCTGCCTGATCACCCCTAACCACTCTGCCTGTGGCCTGATTGCCTCCAACTGCCCTTTCCTGCTGGCCTTCTCACTCCCAACTGCCACCTGCTGCCAGCCTGATCACCCCCCAACCTGCCTCTGCCTTTGCCCTGCCACCATGGCTTTATCTGGAAGGTCTCTCATAAGGTCTCCTGGTCTAATTAGCATCTTATCCTTTTATTAGTATAGATAGATTAGTATAGATTGGGGATAAGAAATTACATAGACTTGTCAAGTAAGAAGATAGTGGAATGAAATATTGACAGTGTTGAAAGAAAAAAATCAACCAAAAAATCTGCAACCATTGAAATTATCCTTTGAAAGCAAAAGAGAAATAAAAATGTTCTCAGACAAGCAAAAGCTGAAGAAATTTATTACTAGCATACCATATCTGAAGAAATGTTAAAGGAAGTTCATCAGCAAGAAAATCATATAGGTCAAAAACTCAAATCTGCTTAAAGAAAGGCAGAGCATGAGAGAAAAAAATAAATGAAGGCCAAATAAAATTTTTAACTTATCTAAAAGATAACTTTAATAGTAACAGTATGTTAGAAGATTATAGCATATTGATAAATGAAATGACTGATAGCAATATTATAAGTGACAGGAGAGAGGAATTAGAAATAATCTGTTATAAAATACCTATATTATGTATAAAGCTACACTTAGATTAATTAAAATATATATTGGAAAAATGAATACTGGAAACTTTGAGGTAATAACTAAAAATATTTTAAAAATAAGTAAAATTGATATGCTAAAAAAGAATTATCAAATCTAATAAAAGAGTAATATGCAAATTAACCATCACTCCTAGACACCTAAGCCATGCCCACCAGCCAAGCCATGCCCATCAGCCAGTCAGAATGGCTGTATGCAAATTAACCCAGCCAAGATGGAGGCCAGCAGCCACGGTGCTAGAGCAAACAGGAGGCTTCCGTTGCAACTGCCTGCCTAGGCCAGCTGGGCTTCTGCTCAAGACAATAATGTTTCAATTACAGAAAATAAGTAAACCCCAGAAACCTGATTCCAGCCAGCCTCGCTGGGACCTTGGATCAATGGGAGCTGTGGGCAGCCTGAAAATGGCCCTCTGCCCCTCACCCAGGCTGGTCACACCCCATGGGGTGAGGGTTCCCCCTGGGGGACTTGGCCAGCCTGCAAACAGCCATCAGCCCCTGGCTGGCCAGGCATGCCAGCAGGTGGACATCCCCCAAGGGTCCAGGACTGTGAGAGGGCACAGGCTGGGCTGAGGGACCCCCCTGAGTGCACAAATTTTTGTGCACCAGGCCCCTCGTATAAAATAATCAGTTAAGACAAAGAAGGAAAAGAACTCAACAAATGTAATGAATAGAAAAAAGTTACAAACATGGTAGGTATTAATTCAGCTAATAAAAATGGAACTGGTTTAAATGCACCAATTCAAAGACAAGGACTATCAGACTGAATTAGAAAAAAGGCTCAGCTATATCTTATCTGCAAGAAACCTACTTTAAATATAAAAACTCAAAAACTTTCAAAGTAAATGGATGGATAAAAATATACCTTGATAACACCAAACCAAGAAAAGCTGGAGTAGCTATATTAATTTCAACAAAAAGTGGAGAGTGATCAGCTGGAGACTTGCCAAACAGGCAAGTCAGCAATGGGCTGATTAAAAAATAGCTGCAGGGAGAACACCCACCTCCCCTCTCCCTGCAGTAAGGAGATCCCCGCGTGAGTGGAGGCTGCTGACCTCAAGCCTCCTCACCGCAGTCCTGATGCCTCCCTGTGTCTCAGCTCTGCCCCTACTCTCCTGTCAGACCCCATCCGTATCACAGCCCTCAGCCACTGCCACCAGAGTGATCTTTTCAGCCTTCTGGCTCAGTGGTGGTGGGAGTACTGGTAGTGAAGGGGTAGCATGTGCCTTTCCCTATTGTTTATTACATTGGCAGTTAGTGTTGGAAATTTAAACACCTTATCTCAGTTCCATTCTGCTTTAAGAATCCTACTTCTAAAGGCCATGCAATGCTGCTGACCGTCATGAACAATGAGTAGGGCAGAGACTCATCTTACTCAACATATATTTTGTCTTCCCCCCTCTCACTGGTGAAATAAACATGTAAGTTCTCTTTCCAATAGCGTGTTATGCCTTATTGTGTCTATTAAAAACAGTTAAGTAGGACCTTGTGAAAATAAACCCAGGCTCTGAGGACAAGCAGCATGAGGAAACAGTGGAGAGGGGTGAGAGGGAAGTGGAGGTTAGGAAGAATGAAATTGGGATGGAATTGGCATATTTTCATGAAATAAGGCTTAATATTTTCATTTCAAGGTAAACTATCTCATTCAAGGTATCCCAAAGTTAATGACAAGTCTTAGCATATGGATCTTAAGTATATATTATTATTTCATTAGTGAACTTTTCTTTTTGTTTGGGAATTATATCATGGGCTAAGGAAATAATCACCTAAACAGCATTCTAATAATTTGGAAAGATTTTTAAAAAGTCTAATAAAGAATAGTTTATTGCCCTAACCGGTTTGGCTCAATGGATAGAGCATCAGCCTGCAAACTGAAGGGTCCCGGGTTCAATTCTGGTCAAGGGCATGTACCTTGGTTGTGGGCACATCCCCAGCAGGAGGTGTGCAGGAGGCAGCTGATCAATGTTTCTCTCTTATCGATGTTCCTAACTCTCTATCCCTCTCCCTTCCTCTCTGTAAAAAAATCAATAAAATATATAATTAAAAAAAGAATAATTTATGAAAGATTTATGGTAGCCCTTGAAAGATAAAAAGATATACCATTTAATGACAAATAGAACCCTATTCCTATGGCTTCATTATTTTCCCCTTTTTGATAAAATAAGTGCAATGCATGAATGTAGGCCACAGAATATATATGGAAATAAACAATATTTTCCATTCAGTCCAGTATATTGAGTGAAGACTGACAACGATCACATTTTATGGATATTTGGAATTTCTAAGAGGCATAATTAGTGGTGGAATCATCAAATGACTCAACAATTATACAGCATTAGAGCTTATAATTATGAATCTGAGGATTTTAATTATATACTCCCATTTTATAACTCAGCTGTAAAACTAACATTAAAGCGAAAAAACAATGAGTCTATTGAGTTAGAAACCAGAATATGTGAATTTTTGCTTTATAATCTAGGGTGCCAATTCTGGTTTTAATGGATTGTTTTCAAGTATAATCATTTTTTGAGAAAAGGCCCACGTTGTCCTTTGAGTAGCATCTACATTTTCAGCTTTTGTAAATTTCCTGTGTAGGGGGAAACACATCAAATAGGTAAAAATGTATCTAATGGTTGAAAGCATTAAGTCATGTCGTTTCTGTACATGTTTTGCAGACAGAATTAACACATCTGAATCTGGTTCTTCCTTTTGTAAGCCTTAATCACTCCAAAAGTGTATTAGAATCCTTGTGTTTGCAGTTGAGAGAAAACTTGACCCACGTGAGGTTTTTGGCTGCAATAGCCGAGAAGACTGTGCTTCCAGCATAGCTGAATTCTGGGTTCACATGATGCAGCAGAGCATGCTAAAAGCAGTTCACTATAGGACTCATGAGCTTCAGTCTTTCCTGCCTTCCATTTGGGAACATGTGTGGGCAGGAATCTGAGTCCCCACAGCCTACCAGTTCAAGAGCCATCTAAAGCTCCCCTCCTTGAGTTCAGGGAGTCTTCATGGCTCTGACTGCTCCAGGTGATAACCCTTAACCAATTGCTGTGACCAGGTAGACATAATGCACTGATTGGCTTAGGCCTAGGTCACATGCCCACCAGGAATTTTAGGTGGGAGGGGGTTGGGCTGCAAACTCCTAGGGGTTGAGAATGAGGGAGACTGACTCAGCAATGAGCTGCTATCAGAGGTGCCGGGAGAGATGTTTTCCAGTCTAAAACCAAATGCTGCTCACTATACCAAAACTGTATTCAATCAGCCTATCAAAACTTGCCAATCTTCCTTAACTTTATTCAAAGCAGGTTACAAACACAGTACTCTTCACTGATAAACAAGGCAATTTTAAAGGTGATATTGGCAGACTTATAGACAAACTGGATGTAGGGTGTAAAGGAAAGAGGGAAATCCAAGCTTCTAGGTTTCTTGGCTGGAGCTACTCTTGAAGAGGATGGGGTTGAGGAGGAAAATCACGTGCTTTGCTTTAGACATGTTGAGGTTGGGAAGCAGGTAGACACAGGAAGAGTAGGCAGCTTGATTATAACTTTTAGAGCTCAGCAAAGACATGGGGGTTAGAGCATCAATTTGGGAGTTACCATCTAATATTTAGTATTTAGTGTTCAGAATGAAATGAGATTACCTAGGGAGTAAGTGTGGATATAAGAAAGAAGAGAAAAAGTTCAAGGACTGAGCCTGGAGGTGCCCCAATGTTTGGACATGAGAAAGAGGAAGAGGATTGAGAAAACAAAAACGAGTAAGAAAGGCAAGGAAAAAGGAAAATCAGGAAAGTAGAGTATCTCCCCAAAGCCCAAGTAGATGTATTTCAAGAGGGGATTGGCCAAGTGCTGCTGAGTTGCTGAGGTGATGGGAACTGAGATGGCTGATCACTGAAGCTAGCAACATGTTAATGGCTAGAACTCAGGTATGAGTCTGTCACATAGCACGTTTCAGCGAATATGTAAACGGAGATCTTGAGTGACTTTGGTTAAGTGGAGTAGTTCAGTGGAGCAGTGAGAATCAAGTCTGACTGAAGAAGCTTCAAGAGAATCAGAGGTGAGGAAAACAGGAACAGCAAGCACTGGTGACTTCAAAGTGTTTTCTTAAAAAGCACAGCAAAAAAATTATAGGACCTTGAGGAAGATGTAAAATCAAGGGAAATTTTTATTTCTGAATGATGAGAACTTCTATAGCATGTTGTATGTTGGTAATAATCCAGTAGAGGGGAGGAAATTAATAATGCGAGAGATACTGGCAACAATTGCTGGAGTGATGGCCTTGAGTAGGCAATGGGGGATGTTATTGGGGAGGAGGGCAGAGAACCTGACGTTAGAAGCTCAATTTTTCATCTATAGAAACAGGGAGAACGCAGGGCATA
The DNA here is from genome assembly GCA_004026665.1 of Murina feae. NCBI lineage: Eukaryota > Metazoa > Chordata > Mammalia > Chiroptera > Vespertilionidae > Murina > Murina feae. Next base: position 1,347 of record PVJC01004109.1, on the reverse strand, counting down.
AGGGGATATAGGCAAAAAGTTTAGTAGAAATAATAGTTGTTTTTTTATTCTCTTGTCCATCTAACAGTTATTTATTGAACATTTGCAGTAATCACCCCTTATTAGTTGAATGCCAAAACCACAGATAGTACTGAACCCTATATATACCAGGTTCTTTCCTATACATACGTTTCTATGATTATGTTTACATAAGAGATTCACAACAATAACTAATAGTAAAATAAATTATAATAACAAGCTATAATAAAAGTTACATAAATATAATCTCTCTCAAAATATTATATTGTACCGTACTCACCTTTTCACTTAAAGAAATCACTTTAAGGCTGTCTTTGACATATCCGAATTGCCAGCATCACTACTCTTGAATTTTGGGTGAAGTAAAATAAGGGCGACTTGAACACAAACACCCCAAGCATCTGATAGCCAAGGAGGCTGCTGTGACGAATGGGCAGAAAGGGTCTACAGCTGGAGACGCTGGACAAAAGGATGATTCACGAGAGATAGCAGGAAATTTCCTCATGTGGCTCAGAATGGTGCAAATTTAAAACATGCATTTTTTATTTCCAGAATTTTCCACTTACTATTTTTGGACCATGAAAGCTGAAGCTACAAGAAGCTAAACTGTGCATAAGGGGGCCTGACCTGGTGCCAGGCAGTGTTTTAGGAAGTGAGGCTTCAGGGGTGAAGGAAACAGGCAGCATCCCTGCCCTCATGGAGCTGATATGTTAGGGGTAGGAGACAGACCATTTATTCCCACATATCATATGCTCCACGTATCATGGAGCCAAATGAAGCAGGGAAGGACATAAGAAGTCCTATGAGGAAGCAGTTTTTCATTTCTAAAGTGGTAATCAATGGTTTTAAATAGAGTGGCCAGAGGATTTTTTTGGTATTGCTTCTACTTTTCTCCGTGAAATAGGAAACAAGCCTAGCAGCAGAGGGTGAGAAGAGGGAAGAGACCTGGGGAATGTTGGAGATTTAGGGAAGGAGGATAAATCAAGGATCTGCTGACCTCAAGAGAGGGAGACTGAATTGCCCCCATAAATGTGGAAGACCAAGAGAGCATTCAGAGAAGGGGTGGAGACTACAGGGAGTTTGATGAGAGACCGAGTTCTTTTTTTTTTTTTTTTAATTTATCTTTATTTTTCAGATTATTACAGTTGTTCCTCTTTTTTCCCCCATAGCTCCCCTCCTCCCATTTCCCACCCCAACCTCTGTCCTTGCCCCCCCATTGTCCTCATCCATAGGTGTACAATTATTGTCCAGTCTCTTCACGCATCCCCAACACCCTTAACCCCCGAAAATTGTCAGTCCACTCCCTTTCTATGCCTCTGATTCTATTCT
>PVJC01004108.1:0-65918 GCA_004026665.1 Murina feae | reverse complement strand
ATGCAGATCCCCAGGCAGTGGCCCAGACCTATTGAGTCAGGTGCTGGAGGCAGAACCTAGCAAAGGAGGAGATTTAAACACACACTCAAGAGGAAAAACCCTAGTTCACAGAAAAAAGAAGGTGAAGGTGTTTGAGGTTTTGACGAAGGTGATTAGAGGTTTGAAGCTGGTAAGAGAGAAAGAAATGAGGAGGAAAGCCAGAGTGGGAGACACTGCAGAGTTTGAGACTGGAGTCTGAGGGCTAGCAGATATGGCAGTGTATGATATATTTATATATGTAAAAGGTAAAAGCCTAAGTGACCGCTGATCAGATAAGCAGCTGGTAGCTATGATGCGCAATGACCACCAGGGGGTAGACGCTCAATGCAGGAGCTGCTGAGCTGTGGTGACTTGGCAGCTGTGGTTCTCAGGTGATGCACCTGGAACCAGAGAGGAGGGAGCCCGATTCCAGGGTGTGTCACCAGAGAACCACCCTCTCACAATCCAGGATCCCTCAGGGGATGTTGGAGAGCTGGTTTCAGCCCAATCCCCACAGGCCAGGCTGAGGGACCCCACTAGTGCACGAATCCATGCACCGGGCCTCTAGTATAAAAATGAAATAAAATAGAGGATATACAGATGACAAAGACACATGGAAAGAAAAAAAGAAATGGACTTTGGCATTCTCTTTTAACTTAGGTAAAAAAAAAATCAGGTCATTACTTTCCTTTTTTGTAATCACTGTTATATATGCTCAGAGTCCTGAGGTTTTTCCTGTATTACATCTGTCAGATATTTTCCTAATTAATTATTTCATTTTATTAATTTCTTTTTATAACTTTTATTTTTCAATTACAGTTGACATTCAATATGATATTCCTTTCAGGTGTATAGCTCAGTGTTAGATATTTATATAACTTAAGAAGTGATTCTCCCCATAGATCTTTGTCACATTTTGAATTTATATGATTGTATGGTTATCTGATTACTGCCTGTTTCCCCAGGTTCCACGGCCCCAGGTGTACAGGGCAGGAGTGTGGTTGTGTCACTAAGCGTGTGTGTGGAACTGTGCAATGGGGGGATGAAGGAGGGCTCTAGTTTGAACTTGCCGGTGATGGCCAATCCCGCCCTCAGCTGTCTGTCCACCTTGCTTCTGCCCCCAAGAGAAACCATTTTATAATTAACAGGAAATGTCTCTGAACATGAAAAAGCATCTTCTTTATTTATGCCCCCTCCGTTTCATATATAAAAAAAGAACTCCGGTTTTTAAAATTTACTTAAAATAGCTATGTGGTTCACTAGAATAATTTTATAAATTCTTTAAAATGAATTCTTTAAAAAAGACACAAGATAGTTTATTTTAACATTCTCTTCTGGCCATGCCAGTGTGGCTCAGTGGTTGAGCATTGATCTATGAACCCAGAGGTCACAGTTTGATTCCTGATCAGGGCACATTCCCAATTGTGGGCTCGATCGGCAGTGTGGGGTGTGCAGGAGGCAGCTGATCAGTGATTCTCTCTCATCATTGATGTTTCAATCTCTTTCTCCCTCTCCCTTTTTCTCAGAAATCAATAAAAATATATTTTTTAAGACTCTCATCTAAACAAAGAAACTGAAGTGGCTTCTTTAGCATTAGTGTTAAAAAACTTGAAAACATTCAGAATGCTAGTGTTTTAAAAGTTTGCTAGTAACATTTAGAGGATGCAAAGATTTCCGTATCAGGTGTGTACATGGAGTTGGTGGCAAGCCATCTTCCCAGCTAGGATATAACCAGCCTGAGGGCAAGGACCACCCGGATGATTCCTATACCTGGCGCTTTGTAGCACTAAATCAGCAAAAGAAAAACAGCTTTAGGGGCCACATGGGTGTGAGGGATATTATACTTATAAAGGCATTTAAACAAAAGAAATGTAGTCCTGTTTGGATGAAATCAGAGCATGATGACCTGTTTTTAAGAAATGGTCACCAAGACAAGGTCCATGGGGAGCCAGGTGGGCTCAATTGCTCCCTTTGACATAATAACCATAAGGATTAAGCACTTTCACTTTATCTTGGGAGAATATGGCCAACAGTGTTGCTTGGAACAGTCAGAAATACTAAAGCACCCTCATGAACCATTTCCCCCTAATTTATTGGCAATGGCTCCACTCATTACTAATCACCTAGGTGATCCCACAATGTCCCTCGCTTTCTTGTCCTGAGGATAGGAATTGCCTTGCCAAGCTGGAGGAAGAGGCTTTGGCACGAGGAAGGAAACCTGGCAGGACTGAAGTGTCTGCAGCATCAAATGCAAAGTAGTGTGATGAAAATAATTTTTAAAAATGTTTTTATTGATTTTTAGAGAGAGAGAGAGAAAAGAAAGGAGAGAAAGGACGAGATAGAAACATCCATGAGAAAGAAGCATCAACATATATTGGCTGCTGATCAATGATTCTCTCTCATTATTGATGTTTCTATATGTCTTTCCCTTTGCTTCCTTTCTGAAATCAATAAAAATATATTAAAAAAAAAAACAATAAAAAGAAAACATAGATCAGCTGCCTCCTGCTGGGGATCGAGCCTGCAACCTGGGCATGTGCGCCAACCAGGAATCAGTGTATAGGTCAATGCTCAACCAGTGAACAACACTGTCTGAGTAATTTTTTAAATTATTCAAGATTTGATTTGGGGTAATACAAGAACTTATGGATGAGATATTCAAGTCATTCTATCATAATATTCAAAAAGTAAATATTTTAGAATACATTGTGCTATTTACCTATACTTGTCTCTTCAGCACCATGCGAGGAAGTGTCTCCAGCATAGGTGAACTGTTTGGCATGCCTGCATCCCCAATATGTATCCTCTGACTAGAATGTTCTTTCCCTTTTCCAGCTGCTGGGCTCAGATGTAACTCCCAACACCCAGCCCCTTGGGGCAGTTCTCCCTTCTGTCTCATACTGTCCCTTTAACATTTGTTTCCTGGGTCAGTCTCTCTAGGCCTTGATGGCTTTAAAAAAGTGAGCCTGACTTAAATGATGTTTCCTTTCATTTGCATCAAACTTCATCAGATTCCAAACTTCCTTTTCAGTCAATACTGACAAGTTGGCTCTGAAATGGTGCTTTAATCAGAGAAACTAACACGAATGAATGGAAAACAGATGCCAGTAATGAAGAAATTTATGTTCATAGGAACATGTGATAGTCACTCCCTGAAGTGGGGATGCGAGTTGGAATCCTGGGGGAATGAATGTACTTTTGTTCTATGTTTATTTGATTTGGAATGAGTGCCTGCTCAGTGGAGCACTTTCTTTGTTCAGAATGCCCTGACTGTATATGTTTGAACAGCAAATTAGAAAAGCCAAAGCATTCACTGCATAGATTTGTGCTTCTGCAAATCAGGGATGTAGCACCTCCAGACATGTGCCTGGTGCAGTGGGGGCGGCCATGGAATCAGGGTGCTGGTATCCAAGTGTCTGAACCTCATCTGACATTGACAAATTTTGGAGCCATTTAGGAATGCCACAGAATAGAGACTGTTGCAGGTTCAAGGTGAGGAGTTTGTGTGGTAGATCTCTGAGAGGTTTGGGAAGTCAGAGTTCTGCACCCAGGTAGGCAGACTTGTAGGGAAGGGCGCGGTGGGCATGGAGGTGGGCGTGGTGAGTAAGCATACCTCAGCCAGAGCACATCCTCCAGTCCAAGGCAGAAAGGCCAGCCTGAGATAGCTGTTCACTCAGTCAGTGAGCACTGCTGAGTGCCACCTGTATACCAGCATGTGCTACCCACAGCTAGAAGTCAGCCTCTGCCCTCAGAGATCCATAGTTCAGTGGACAGGGGAGCTGCATACCAATACAAAGAGACATTAGACACCTGGGCACAGGGGCCACGGGGGTGGGGGGAGAGGGAGAGCCTTCACAAAGGGGATGATATGTATCCTGATTTAAAATATATATATATTTTTTAGAAAGATAGGAAGGTATTGGAATAGAGAGATAGAAACATCGATGAGAGAGAAACATCATTCAGCTCCTTTCTGCATACCCCCTACTGGGGATGGAGCTCACAACCTGGGCATGTGCTCTGACTTGGAATTGAAGCAGTGACCTCTTGGTTCATGGGCAGATGCTTAGCCACTGAGCCATACCAGCTGTGCTGTATCCTAATTTTTGAAAGGTAAGGAGCTAGGATGACACACAAAAACCCCAAATCGAGAAGGGGTTAGTCTAGATTGGAAGAGGAAGGTGTGTGATTTACCTGAGTGACAGGCTTTGGGTAAAAGAGAGTGCCACAGCAGGCTGACAACCTTGTGATGACTCTGAGCTGGCTCTGTGCCTTGTATGAAGAGTCCCTGGGGCTGTGGGAGCCACTGTGGACAGTGCTGGTTGTAGCATTGGAGCCTGCAGACCAGAAGTCTGTGCTCAGACCCCACCACTAGCTGTGGCTTCTCTCTGAACCATTGCTTTAACCTAGACTCACAGGGGTCCTCAAACTTTTTAAACAGGGGGCCAGTTCACTGTCCCTTAGACCATTGGAGGGCCGGACTATAGTTAAAAAAGAACAACTATGAACAAATTCCTATGCACACTGCACATACACATATCTTATTTTAAGCAGGACGGGCAGCGGCGGCAAAAACACCCAGCGGGCCGGATAAATGTCCTCAGAGGGCGCATGTGGCCCGCGGGCTGTAGTTTGAGGATGCCTGACTAGAGCAATGCCGATGATAGGACTGTGCTGGGAAGTGAGTAATGCAATGTACGTAGAAACCTTAGCAAGGTGCCTGCCGTGTCCAAGCCACGGAAAAGGTAATTTTTTTTTAAGTTATTTAGCATCAAGTTTCTCTTTCACCTGGAGGAGGCTACCAGGTATGCGCCAGACTTTCTGAGGGATGCTTTCAGCATCTCACCTGATTTCATTGTCGCAACAGCTGCACACAGCCAGGTGTTTGTCCCCATTTTATAAAGGAGGCTCTTGTGGGGCAGGTGGATTTGGTAGTTGCTCAAGGCCTCATGGCCAGGAGTCCTGAAATAAACCCTCACATGTCTGGTCAAATGATCTTCAACAAGGATGCCAAGACCACTCAATGGGAAAAGGGCAGTCTCTTCAACACATGGTGCTGGGAAAGTGGCCATCCACATGCAATAGCATAAAGTTGGTCCCTTACCTTACACCATATAGGAAAACCAACTCAGAATGGATTACAGACCTAATTGTAAGACCTAAAATTAGAAACCCCTAGAAGAAAACTTTGAGGAACTCTTCATGACACTGAGTTTGGCAGTGATTTCTTGAACATGACACCAAAAGCTCAGGCAGCAAAAGCAAAAAGAGACAAAAAGGACCACATCCAACGTAAAAACCTCTGTGCATCCAAGGACATCGTCAGTAGAGGAAAAAGGCAAACCATGAAATAGGAGAAAATAATGTAAATCACACATCTGACGAGGGGTCGTGATCCAGAATATGTAAAGAACTTCTACAACTCATCAACAATAGCAACAAAACAACTGGATTAGAAACTGGACAAAGAATACACATTTCTCCAGACATCATATATGAATGGTCGACAAGCAGAGGACAAAATGCTGAACATCACTAATCTTTAGAAAATGGAACCCAGAGACACTTACTCCGTGGGCCTCGTCGGGTGGGCACGCTCAGAAGTTGGGTGTCAGGGTCGGGATCCTCCTGCACAGGCCCCTGCTGGGTGTCACTGTGGGGCTTTCCAGACACCATTTCCTCGGGGCTAGCAGTGGGCAGCTGCGGGCAGAGGGTGGGAGGTTGTGATTCTCAGGGCTTCAGTTGACTCAGATCCTATCTCAGGATGAGGAGCATCACTTAAACAGAGACTGGACCCTAAAGTATTCAGATCTAGATAATTTGGGACCCTACTATCTATGCCACTGTGGTCACCCCCAGGGAAGCGGTGGCAACCCTGAGTTTCTCGGAGGTGTCTTGGGAAATTACTAAGTCATCCCAAAACAAGGTGAATATTTTCACTTCTAGGTATAATGTACAGAGCTCTGCAGAGGTGCAGAGAAAGGGAAGCAGAAAAGTCACAACCAAACTATCTGAGCCCAACTCCAATGCTTGGAAACAGCCGTTCAGTTTCCCTGGCTAATCCAGGGCAAAGAACAGCCTCGGGTTTCTTCCCAAATTCTAAGCGCTGAGCAGAGTGGCAGGGGCAGCCGTGGTCCAGTGATAGCCCACAAGGTTAGACAAAGGCTGGCCTCGGAACTCAGATTTATCATGAGACGTGGGAGGGCTATGGGACTCCCTAACTTCCTTCCCTCCTCATCTGTGAAGGAAAGGAGATTGAAATTCACTGGGATGCTGCTCTGAATCAATCACTGCGCAAGGCACAGATTCTGGCTTAAATGCACGGCCTGATGACATCTGAGGCATTGTCTTAAAAATAAATCCCCAGTGATCCTGAAGTGTCACTGGGGTTAGGAAACGTTATGCTGGGTTTCTGCAACGCCCCAGGACTGCTGTGCCCTCTGTGATCAGGTGATCAGGGCTCTGGTTCCCGTTAAATTAATGAGATGATGCCTAGGAAGTGTGATGCCTGACACTGGATTCTATTCTCCACCTCACACCCCCCTAGCCTTGCTCAGCACTTCAGGTGGCCCTTAATATAAAGACCTGCACTTTTTCTATCTGCCCTGGGCCTTTGTTGCCTCCACAGGTCTCCCTGCCCTGGCTACGGAGCCATCACTCACCCTGCAGGAAGGGATTAAAGCTTCCCAGTGGCCAGAGGGACTAGCCACGTGGCTGGGCAGCACCTCCCATCCCCTGGGCCCTCCCCTGGGTGGCTCCATCTCAGCTGCAAAAGCCGGAAGGCTGCTCTGGGGGCCCAGTTCATCCCAACTGGAGTGTGTTGGGGAGGAGGGAGCTGAGAGGAGGGTTTCTTCCAGCCATGGGCTCTCTGGAACCCTCCCATCTCCCCACCTCCCCGCCACCCTCCTACAGGGCCCCTTCACGTGGCTGCTGGCTCAAAATGGCGCTCTTGCCCCTCCCTCCCAGCTGGCATCTGAGTCTTCCAAACAAATCCTCCCTCCACTGGCAAGGACTCTTACCCAGGAAGTCTATTTACCTTGAGCAGCTGACCTTTCGGGAAAGCTCCCAGCTAAGCAGAGCCACTCTGGAGAGAGGAGAGCGGGAGGGACTGTGGGGAGAGGAGAGTGGGAGGGACTGCTAGCAGCCGGGGGAGACAAGAGTCTGCTTGCAGCTTGGTCTGAAGCAGGATTGGTGCTGGGAATTGGAGAAAAAAGGGGGGTTCCCTACAATTTGTAATCCTGCACTGCCATCTATCGCCGGTCTTAGTTTATGACCTTTGTTGACGACACTAGATGGGCTCTTTCTATCATTTCTAGACTCCTCTCCCAGGGGACAGGAGAAACCTTACAGGAAAAATGTTTCCATCCAACCAGGGCTGCATTGTGAAGGGCATCTGTCCCACACAAGGTGCTACACCAGTTCCACCCACCCCATCCCTGCCTCTCCCAGAGGATGTGTGGTCCCTGTGGGTGCTGGTGGTTGTAGACAGACCTGTGTTTCTTGTCACTCCCTACCTGTTTCTTCCCTTTTTGTCTTTGAGTCTTTGAAGTCTTCTTCTTTCTTTCATCTGGATCCTCATAATTTTCAATGAACTCCTTTGTCAAAATGCAATGGAAGAGTTGTCATTAAAAGAAATAGGGGTGTGATTTTGGGGTGTTAAAATCACCATCTTGTCCTGATTTTGAGTGTGAGTGGACAGAATCAAAGTAGACATCCTCATCCACTCTTCTCAAATTAGGTATGTCTTTCAAAAGTTGTATCCATCGGGAAACACTGTAAATGAGATGATGTCACTTCCATTGTCCCGAGGGCTCCTTCATGCCTAGGACATTTATTGAGCACTTACTGTGCTCCAGGCCCTGGAGGCACAAGGATACTCCCTGTTGCAATCTAAAGAAAGCAGCTAAGGAGCAAATCTGCCAGGGCAGGTGGTCTGGCCCAGAGGCAGGACCCCAACACAGGATGACCTCAGGACCATACTGAGGGTTTCCAGGGCTGGGCTTCTTTGCTCCCAGTCTTACCATCAGGGAGAGAACAATGAAGATACATGTTAAATCATCCTGAAAGTTTTGACTTAAAGAAAAATTTAGCAGATCTCTTTGAAAAGTGAGATATCCATTAACATGGCAAACTTCTTTTTTCTTCCATATTTTATTTTCTAAAGTTTTACTCATAAACTGTGAGAGCTGAATGCGCTCAAATGAATGTCAAGCTTTCAACTTTTCTAGTCCTAAAATTTTTCAACCTGGGGAGCAAGCACCTCTGGGTGTAAAAGTAATTGCAAGATAAAGTCAGAACCTCTTCCTGGTACACCAAATTTATTAGGATTTTTCTCTAAAATTGGGAATTTAAAAATGCTTATACAGAAACAAACCTAGAACGCAAAGCATGGATTTTAATGATAGAAGAGTTCAAAGGAACATGAGGTTGCTGGGCTGGGTTCCAGTTACACATCAGTGCCCTTGGCTGTTTGGGGTAGAGAAGACAGGAACTTGAGTTATGGAAGAGGTCAGAGGCCCCAACCAGGGAATGGGTGTGGTGCAGGCTTTTCCTTGGTCCACACAACAGATCTCTCTTCTCTGATTCACCCTCTGGGCGCAAGCCCCACTTGGACCTTGTCCTTCAGGTGCCCACCAGGTAGGTAGTGCTCTTAGCTCAAAAACTCACCAACCTGGATTAGATACACAATGCTGATATCATTGAGTGTGAAGCATGGGTCTTAAGACAGTCTGAGTTTTTTTGTTAATTTTCACCTGAGGCTATATTTTCCCATTGCTTTTTTTAGAGAGTGGAAGTGAGGGAGGGAAGAAGAGAGAGAGAGAGAGAGAGAGAGAGAGAGAGAGAGAGAGAGAGAGAGAGAGAGTATTGATGTGAAAAAAACACATTGACTGATTGCCTCCAGCACCTACATGTGGGGAGTGAACTGCAACCCTTCAGTGTGCAGGCTGATGCTCTGAGCAAGACAAGTCTAAATTCTTAGTGGCTTACAATGGACTTATGAGAAGTCTAGGCTTTTTTTGGCTTCTCAATCATGATCTGATCCTTCATCAATGAAGAGCGGCCCAGTAGGACTTTAAGTCAGACAGAATGTAAACTCCATGAGGGCACAGGGTTTTATTCACTGCTATATCCCCAGGGACCAGAGGAACGGTACATATTGGCTGCATGAGTGAATAAGCAAATGTAGCATGATGTGGTTTTATCTGGTGTTTTGATGTGGTTTTATCTGGTGTTCCTTCAGGCTTTTTGAATTGCTCTTGGAAACAGCATACTGTCTCCATTTCTACCTCTGTGGCCTCCAGTGAGTGAGTCCTGGAGCCAAAAGAGAAGCAGAGTCTGGGAGGAAAAATGTCTTCTCTGGTTGGAGGGTTCCAGTCTCCCAACTGGAGACAGCTTTCCTTCCGTGTGCTAGCCCGTGTTCATGATATTTGGTGCACAACGAGTTAGAAATTGCAGAATTCCATGAGACAGAGGATTTGATTCACGGTTATAATCTACGATTGCCACCTTCATTCTGAATTTCTTTAGAATTCTATGTGCTTCAGCCGAACTGGACACAGCTGCAGGTGCTACCTTAGAACTGCTGTGCCACAATTCAGGGCAAGATGACAAGTAGAGGCACCCCAGAGTGCCCTCAGAGCTGCGTTTTCTTCACCATCCCCCTCCCCATCATGCACTTGACATAGCCCCCTCTGTGTGCAGTGGTCCAGCAATTCATGCTTGTTGTGGGCCTAGCTCCCTCGCTCCCAAACATGTGTGATGTGAGTGCACGGCCCATGCAAGCACAGACTCGGGGGTATCTCAGCCACCACTCACCTCTGTAATTATTTTCACTTTTTCTTCCTTGGGATCCATTCTGCTGTGATGGCTCCTGCCTGCCAGGCAAAGAACAAAGAGTCAGGCCTCTGGACACCAGTGCAACAGCTTTCTTGCTATTGTAAGTAGGAAGTGGTTAGAGAAGTGCTTGAACCGAGTAGGTGTTCTGTTCACAAGGAATCGGTTTCTTGCAGACCCAGGACTGGTGGGAATGGGCCCTTGGGGAACAGGAGGGATGCCAGGCCCTTTGTCCCCATTAGCTGGCAATGAGCCTGGTTTTACTGGGCAGCAAGTGGGAGTTCTGCTCTGAGAGTCAGAAGACCCGGGTTGGAATCCTGCTCTGGGAGGTTACGTCATGGTTTCTTCTCTCCCTTCAAATCTCTCCCTTCCCACTCAGCCTCTACCCTTGACCTTGGTTCCCATTTTACTGAAGAGGGTTTCCACCTCTCTTCCCCACCCCACTGAATCCTGTCACCACCTCTGCTTACACTTGCTACTGTGACCTGTCCCTGCCCTGTACTGCCCACCCCTCCAGGACCGTGATCAAGACAATTTCTCCCTTTCACCAGGACAGTCACTTCTTCCTGCTTTATCGGCTCGTTGCTACCAGAGTACAAAGTGCTGAAACTGCTCCCCTTTCCTTAAAAAGAAGCTCCCTGGACCTCACGTTCTTTCTAGCCACCACTCAACTTTTCCACTCTCTACAGGAACTCTCCTCAAACCATCTCTTTCCAACCAGTTCTTGAAGCTCAGCCTTCCTGAAACTGCTCCTGCAGTGTCTCCAATGACCTTGTGCTGCCACATCTCACCATCTGTCCTCAGTCCTCATCTTATATGACCTGACAGAGCCATGTAGTAATGACAGTGACCCATCGCTTTCTTTCTCTTGAAATAATTTTTTTCATGCGGCTTCTAGGCCATGTTTCTCCTCGGTTTTCCTCCACCGCCCCTCCTCCCCCAAGTTACTGCTTCTCAAACTCCTGGGCTGGTGTCTTCTCATCGTCCGACCACCACTCCATGTGGGTGCCGGGGCTCAGCCTTGCCTCTGCCCAGTACCCTGGCGGTCTCATCCTGTGGTTTCCCTTTAAATACTATCTATCTACTCAGATTCTCCAAGTTCACATCCTGGGCCTTCTCATCTCCCCAGAACTCTAGACTCAGATGTCCAAGTGCTAGATGGATATTCACTTAACGTGCTCCAGATGAGCTCCCAGTCCTGACCTCCAACCTGCCTGGTCTATAACCTTCCTTGTTAATAACCTTGTTAATAAACAGAAAGCGATTTGCTCAGCCTGAAACCTTGGAGTCATTCTGGATTCCGCTCTGACTCTCATATGACACCCCACCTCCAACTCATCAGACATCCTGCCGGCGTTGCCTTCATGTTATATTGAGAATTTAGCCACCTTTGTGCACCTCCACTATGTCACTCTGGTTGAGCACTGTTGTCTCTCATGTGGCCTCGTGCAAGAACCTCCTAACTTCTCTGATTCCCATCTTACTTACCTACAGTCTAGTCTCTACATTGAAACCGGACCGAATTGTATAAAATTTAGCTGAGAGCATGTCATTCCTCCACACAAAATCCTCCAAAGACTCCCCTTTCTCAATAGGGTAAAATCCAAAATTCTTTCAGTGACCTACAACAAGGCCCTTTCTCATCTGTGCTTGGGTCCTCTGGCCTTGGCCCATGCCATTCTCTCTGCATAGAATGCTCCTTCCCAAGACATCTGTGTGGCTCTCTCTCTTTCAGTTCCTTCAGGGCTCTGTCCAAATTTCATTTTATCAGAGAGATTGCCCCTGAATGCTCACAGTTCAGTGACAACCTTCTACCCTCACCTTCTGGAACTTGCTAACTACCTTACCGTGATTTATTTTCCCATGGTATTTATCGCCAGCCAACATTCACATTCATTCATATTTACTTGTGATGGTCTGCCCATTTCTCATTAGAATACAAGTCACAAGAGGACAGGAACCTTTGTTCTTTTTTTGTTTATTGTAAGTTGTTTATTACAAGATAATTTACAAATATCTTGCTGTCTTTAGTAACTTAAACAACAGACCAATAATTTCTTCCAACTAGGACAGCAGTAAGCTAAAAACAAAATCAGCTGGCTGAATTTTCCTTCTTTACCTTTAGTCTGAGTACAAAACTTGATTATCACAGGAACACTTGTTCTTTGTTTACCCCAAGAGCCTAGGACTTAGTGTTATAGGAATTGTTAAGTTAGTATAAGTAAAATTTTATTTTGAATTGTGTGTAACCCTTAGATTTCATATTAGAATCTGTGTGTACCTGATAAGATTCTTACCTAAGATGTAACTTGTTTACCTATCTGAGAACTGTGCTAATCTTATCTGTAAGGACAAGACCCTGTACTTGAGAGCCGCTGATAGACCACCACCACACCAACCTTTGGATATAAAAGAAAGAGTTTAAGCGCAGAAATTAGATGTCTGTCTGCCCTCCACAGACTCGTCTCCAACTGCCAACCTACTCTGCTTTGTCTTCATACCTTCAAGGAGCTTCACGAAGCCAGCCTCCGGGGCCGCTTACTCTCCGAACGTCTTGTGTGTGGTGTGTCTCAGTGAGCATTTCCGGGTGGACTTCCCAGGGACTGAAAGACATCAAGACTTGGTATATAAAGCTTGTGAATTTACTTGCTACTAACTGTTTGTCTATATTATTTACTTTGAGGCTCAGCTAAGAATAGTAATGATCTGTGCTCAGTAAGAATTATTGTAAGTACTGTCACTCGTTCAGAACTGGTAATATACCTTAAATGAAAAAATGCAGTCACCTGCGATACGTCCCTAGAAATTTGGGACACTAAGGGACACAGTAGACTCTTCATAAATATTTTTCAAATGAATGACTAAATTACTATTGGCTGCGTGTCCATGGCCACATTCTGGAGCCCATCAATACATTGTCCTCTTGGGCTGCTGTGAAGATTAGATGAGCACAAGGGGAGAAATATCAGGGCTGACAAATTATAAGCCCTCCTTGACTCACTATCTGAGACTCGGTCATTTAGGCAGCTCATCTGGGTGTTCAAGGTTTCACTGACCCTAATGGGGAATGAGCATGCTAAAGGGAAATAAAGCACCTGAAATTCGATTGTCTCCCACCCAGACCCCCTCACAGGCTGCAACTAACAGAGGAAGGGGAATGATGACAGCAGCTAAGAAAATAAAAGGGTGGGGAGGTCATTGAGAGAGCACAAGGGGGCAGATGATAAAAATAAAACTCTAAAGGACACAAATGCACTCTAATAAACACACTGGCCATTATGAACCAGAAAAAAAAGAGAAAAAGAAAGGACTGTGAACTATTTTGGTAACTAAGAAAAGATTCTCAATAAATTAAAAAATGTTATCTGTGAAAAAGAAATAGAAAATGAAAAATGTAACGAGGTTGATCTTTCCTTCTCATTCTTTCCTGATCATTACCTTTGAATGAGTTTAGAAGGAAATCAGATAACAACAACATTTATTTTTTCTTTTCCTGCTAAGAAACGATAAATCAATACTGCCCAGCTTTAATATACAGCTTGTCAGCATACATCCTGAGTGCTTATTAATACAGTTCTATTGGCAATAGCAAAACAAGAGCCATGATTTACTGCAGACTTATTTGGTGCTCTCTCTGGATACATGTCATCGCTAGGCCTTACTATAATACTCCTGGCTTCATACTACCTGGCTCAGTTTATATGTCAGGAAACGGAGGTTTCCTCTGAGCCCAACCTCTGACAGGTTACTTCATTTGCCCAAGATTAAGTGTCACATTCAGAATTTGACCTCAAGGCTTCTCCAGAGGCCCCAGCTATTCTAGGTCTCCGTCTGTCTCACCATTTATTCTTTCTTATTTTTACTTATTTATTTTTAAATGTTTTTATTGACTTTAGAACGAGAGAAAGGGAGAGGGATTGAGAGATAGAAACATCAATGAGGGAGAGAGTCATTGATTGGCTGCCTCCTATGCACCCCCCCTACTGGGCATTGAGCCCCAAATCTAGGCATGAGCCCTGACTGGGAATCAAACTTAGGTCGATGCTCAACCCGAAGCCACATTGGTCGGGCAATTCTAAGTTTTTCAATAATATCAGTAACTGTTCTGCCGGTCCACGATTCTGGAAGTATTGACAACTGAAAACTGGGGAGCATTGCCCCAGTGAGAAAGGGCTTTTGGCTATGTTAGGTTAAAGATTTGTTTAACTCAGTGCAGAAAACTGAACACATTTTTGAAGGAAAGTATTGATACTTCATCTAAACAAATGGACCATCTCTGGGGGTCCTCAGGGGGTCAGGCATAAGAGGACCCATGACACATTCAGCAGGCTGCAGGAGAAAGGAACGACGGTGTAAGGAAAGGACAGAACTGTCTGCATCTCCACCTCGCTGCTTACAATATGATCCGATATGTGCATCCTGCTCCAGAACACGTGGGCTCACGGGAAGAGTGAGGGCTCCATACGAAATCACATGGGCCTGGGCTCACAGTCCCGCCCCACTCATTGGCTGTGTGCCCTCGGAGCAATGCTTTCACCTCTCTGCGATGCATTTCTATGTCTGTGAACATGTGTCATAACTCCTACCTTGACGGGAGATTATTTCATAAGGGCTAAATGGTAAAGCATGTGCAATAACCCCTTGCTGACACAGGCAGCTTCCTTTCTGTTCCAATGGGAGGCACGACTGAAGCCCCTCTTCCCCCCCCTCCCCCCCACACACATGCACCTGAGCATTTTCTCCCGGAGGACAGTGCTGTCTTTTTCTGTCCCATCCTGTCAGAGCTGTGACCTGGAGCCCTGGGCAGGTAGGTGCCTTTTTGAATTCATTACCTACTTCTATGAGTTATTCCAGCCATAGCTTCCCGGGGTATAAAGGTTAGTGACAAATAGCTTCAGAGAATCATTTAATCAGCTCGATATAACATACGTATATTACCTTCAAAGAGTGCACATACATATTTGAGTTGCTCCGCGTGATAGACGCCAGTACACTGGCTGATGAACTCAGTGCCCCAGGCCCTCCTGGAGGGGCCCTGCCAGGCTTTAAGCACGCGACTCCCTATTACAAATCTCTCACGGCGCCTAGCTCGCTGCACTGTTAAACTGTGCTTCTGACCTGATCGGAATCATTTTTTTTTGTGTGTGCAGTTTAGGCTTCAGCACCTTGCCGGGTGCACAGTGCACGCTCAATGAATGTTTGAATGGATGATTCTGCAAATGAGCTCCAGGAGACATAGAGGCACTTCCTTCCGGTGCAGTTTATGTGCAGAAGTTATCCGAGAATGGAATATCCTGCATGTATTTCCCATCAGGCTTCATTAGCTTTTCACGGCACCGCTTCGCAGTGGATGGAAACAATCTGTCTACATCGCAGCTTGCTGATTTTATTATTATTTTTTTTTTGGTGGGGGGAGGGAGAGGGAGGAGCAGCGATCCTCAGCCCTCTGTCAGCTGCGGGCCCTTCTCTGTGGAATGCCAAGAAAAGGGAGGCTTGAAGTAATGACTACTTAGCCCTTGAACCAATTTGAGCAAAAAAAAAAAAGTCCAGAAATGCAACGTGCAGCAAACGTTTCCGGGGCCTGGAAAGCAGCAGGCTGACCTGGATGTCCCAGCAGGGAGGGCACCGGGGCTGCGATGAGCTGACCTAGCGTTTCTGCAAACAGACTCCAGGCAGCAGCTCAAATCAAAGCAACAGGGCACTGCTCTCCATTCCGGAAAGTAGAAAGGGAACAACCCCTAACTGCTAGTTAAATCTGCTCAGTCCCAGGGGGGAGGCTGAACTCCACGGGGGGCAGGGGGAGGGGGGCTGGGAGCAGGACCCTCTGCTGCAGCCCTGCTCCCAGGGAACTGATTTACCTGAAGAAACTTTACAAGCACTTGGCAGGTTCCGCTGGCTCTCTGGGGTGGAGGAAGAGGAGGAGGCCCTTCTTACTGTGGACCTTCTAAGGGTGGAAGGAAGAGGCTGAGCGTAGGGGCGGTCTGGGCGGCTCCCTGGGAAGCTGCAGCCAGTCTCCGGCAAAAACACCCACTTAGCAACCCGTTCCCAAGGAAGGTCACTTGGTGGTTTTCTTTTTTTTTTTTTTTCTTTTAAAGCGACAGGTTAATCCTCTCCTAGTGGAACACAAGCACGCTGAGCAGCAGGCACAACCTGTGGGACAAGGACAAAGAGAAATCAGCTGGGGGAGGAGCTGACAGAAATTAGGTCAGGCCGCAGGGCCTCACGTCCTGGGGTCACAGGTGTTCCTGGTCAATGACAGGCCATGCTCCAAGCAGCTGGTTAGGATCCCGAGAGGCCATCATGTCAGGGTGAGGGTGTCTTCTTTGTAGCAAAGGTCCCTAGAGGTGCTCCTGGCCCCAGAGAATGTTGCTGGGGTGGAGGGTTCAGATAAATGTGGGGCAGTGATTGTATAAGACTAATCTCCCTATATTCTCCGAATCCCACTGAAATCACTGAACGAGGCTATAACTGTTCTGGCTCAAAAAAGCAGAGAGAATGAGAGCAGAGGCAAAGCAGACGCAAGGGTATGGAGTAGACAGACCAAAGAAAGCCACATGCCAAGTAAACGTGCGTGTATCTATGTCTGTGTGTCTCTGTGTGTCTGTGTCTACGTGTATCTCTGTGTTTCCGTGTATCTGTGTGTATCTCTGCATGTGTACTCGTACATGAATGTGTCTCTGAGTCTGTGTACCTGTGTGTGTGGGGCTCTCTGTGTTTATGTGTGTATCTGTGTTTCTGTGTCTGTGCATGTCTCTCTGGGTGTTTCCATGTATCTGTTGTATCTCTGCATGTGTACTCGTACATGAATGTGTCTCTGTGTCTGTGTACCTGTGTCTGTGGTTCTCTCTGTGTTTATGTGTGTATCTGTGTGTGTGTCTGTGTCTATGGTGTCTCTCTGGGTGTTTCCATGTATCGGTGTGTATCTCTGCATGTGTACTCGTACATGAATGTGTCTCTGTGTCTGTGTACCTGTGTCTGTGGTTCTCTCTGTGTTTATGTGTGTATCTGTGTGTCTGTGTCTATGCGTGTCTCTCTGTGTATCTGTATATATCTTCACACGTGTACATGTATATACATGTGCCTCTATGTGTTTGCGTGTGTTTGAGTGTATCTCCATATGTGTAGCTGCGTCTATGTGTGTCTCTGTCTATGTGTGTCTCTCTGGGTGTTTCTGTGTATCTGTGTGTATTTTCTGCATGTGTGTTTTTCTCTGTGTGTGTGTCTGTGTACATACATGTGTCTCTGTGTGGGGGACAACTAGGCATAAGAATGAGAAAATGAGTTGGTTACTCTGTAGAACTCCAGAGGCTCAGGATTGGGCTCAGTCGTGTGATGGGCTAAATGTGTCCCCCTAAAAAAGATATGCAGACCTCCTAACCCCGGTCCCTCAAAATGTGACCTTACTTAGAGATGGGACTTGACAGAGGGAGTCAATTTAAAACGAAGTTATTAGACCGAATCCAATATGACTGTATTCTTATGGCAAAGGGGAATCAGTGCACAAAGACAGATACACACAGAGAAGACAGGGGGTGGGGACAGCATATACAGATGGAGGAGGGCTTGAGGCCACTGGAAATGAGAGAGAGGCAGTGTCTCACACTGCCCTCGGAAGGGACTACCCAGCCAAGGCCCGTTTTCTTCTAGCCTCAGGAATCATGAGACAATACATTTCTTCTGCTTTAAGGCACTCAGTGTGTAGTACTTTATTACAGCAGCCTCAGGAAACTAATACAGTCAGATACCAAGGGGAGTGTGGAGAGAAATGGGGCTGAAATGCAAGGAGAGTTTAAAGTCTACTTACTGAGGGCCTAGATCCTCAGGACCCTCCCTTACTCCTGCAGCCTGAGGAACTATAGCCTCCTACCACCCCCTCTTCTTCTGCCACGTAGGAGAGTCAAGGCTTCTAGGGAACCACAGACACTGGTCTCCAGGTCCCAGGAATGGCAGAGGGTGGGTGTGTTTCAGGGCTGAAAACTGAAGACTAGGTGGAGAGGTGGAGAGGGTGCTCTCCTTCTCACAGAACTAAGACAACCAAAAATATCCCATTGGCTCCCTTGTCCCACCTCCACCAGCGTCAAATCAGAACACATGGGAAATTATTTTCTGGAGAAACTAAAAGTTCACAAAGAACAGATCCTAGATACTGACATTTCTGTATCCTCCACTGGAAGAAACTAGCGCATCACCCTTGCAAAAAAAAAAACATCCCAGAGAAAATGAGGGGATCTCGGGTGAAGAAATTCCACACTTGTAGGTATAGGAAGAAAGAACCAAAAAATGAAAAGGTAGAATTTATCAACAGTAACTCTGCATGCTTCCCTTGGGTAACGCAGCTCAGCTCCTGGCAACCTCTAACCCACTTTCTGTCTCTATAAATTTGTTTATTCTAGTTATTTAATGTAAGAGGACTCATTCAATATTTTTCCTTGTGTATTTGACTTAATTCAGTCAGCATGTTTTTGTGGTTTATCCATTTTGTGTCCATCATTCCCTTATATGGGTATACCACATTTGTGTATCCACTTATCTATTGAAGGACATCATATTGTGAGGGAGGCAGGCCACACAGAAAGGCCAAGTGGACACGCTCTGTTCCACGTCTTTGTCTTTGAGTCGTCCTAACCAAGGCACCAGACAGGTATGGAACAAACCTTTGGATAATTCCAGCCCCTAGGCATTGAGTTACCTCCCAGGGTTCAAGTTTTCTCAGCTGAGGCCCCAGGTATTGTACTAATAGACTAGAGACCGGTCAACCAGTTGTGCTCTGTTCAAATTCCTGACTCACATAATCCACGGGCATGATAAAATGACTGTGGTAAGCCACTGCACTTTGGGGTCATTTGTTAGTTAGCAGCAATAATAACTGTAACAGTCACATTTTAGATAAATGAATAAATATGTGAATGAATAAAATATAGTCATTGTTTTTACACGGGACGATGAGGTGTATTGATTTTTACATGTATTGCTAAAAAAAATAGGCAAATGCATTTAACGCGTTCAGTGGTCATGTTCCGAAAGCATGATGCATTTGAAGCCTCATTGGGAGATTAAGACACTGGAATAAACATGGAACAACTGTATGACCTGAAACGAGACTACCATGCTATTTAGGTCAGTAAATGTTAAAAATATACTTTCACCCCTAATCATGTGAAACACAATTGCAGCTTTAGATAAATGTGTTCTTCTTATCGGTTCTTAGGATTTTGTAATATTTTTTGTTGTAGCTGATTCATTCTCCATAAACAAACAAATGTATCACAAGGAACAACACCTCACTAAAATAAAGCTCTACTTGGAAGTCGAGGAATCACTTTGGAATTATAAATTTTATAAAACCATGCTCTTCAGTACTTGATTTATATCTTCTAGTTTACTGAATTATATACATCTTCCCCTGAAGTGGAACTCAAACCCCAGCCAATCTGGACCTCTTGTTTCTATAGCAAATGGGGAGAAACACTTACTGACTCAGATGTGTTGGCTGTGTAGCCTATTTTCACATGATACGTATTAAGGCATTTAATTTTCTTGCTCCAGGGCTAGGACTTTCAACCTGTTTCCATTTGCAATACCGTTGCTCATTTGCTTCACTTCACAGCATTTTCGCCTCCTGAGAGCTGTCTGAGCTATTGCGAATAAAATGCTGTAAGATTCATTTTCTTTGGAGACTCGTGTTATCATTACAAATGTCTGGAGATGCTCTTATGCAGAGGAAACTGCTGCTCTAGTATGAGGAGTGGATTCTTATATTTTTCTTGCTGAAAAGGTTCTTCTTCTACAAGCTTTTCACTGTCTTCTCTCCAGCTGCTTCCCTTAAGTGTCTCTCATTGGGGTGATCTGCTTCAACAGCGTAGAGTACAAATATCATCACAATGCATTCATTTTCTAATTACTTGTTTGAAAATGTGCTTGCTTTTACTAGCAGGGCATCCAGTGTCTCCCCCTGGAGGGCTCATTTTCACTTGGCCTTGTTCATAAATCTCTATAGGCTTACTCAGATCACACAGTGGTCCTGCGTCCAAATGCCGATGGCGAGAGACAGGCGTCTGGCTGGTTATTGCAGGAAATGATGCCTTAATGGGCCTAGGAGTCTGCATGCTCACCCCTGATCGTTCCTATTTGGGATTCTAAGGTTACACTCTTCAGTTTATTCCAGTGCTTCTCAACCAGTGTGCATTTGCCCTCTTGGGCAATATTTAGCAAAGACTGGTGACATTATTGGCTGTCACAGTGTGGAAGGACATGCTACCTACACCTAGCAGTTAGAGACAAAGGATGCTGCTAACCTACAATGTACAGGACTGGGCCTCCCATACCTTACCCCCCAATAAAAAAATTATTGGCACATAGTAAACAGTACACTTGTGTTAAGTGATTGAAAGAACAAACCAGTTCCAGGCTCCAGTTCCATCTTTGTGATCACTGAGAAGTTCCTCGTTTTGCATAGATCTCTTTCCTCTTCTGGAATCTAAGTGAGTACGGAAAGGTGATGATCTCTAAAACCTCCCCAAGCTCACCCTCGAATTTTGTTCTCTAGTAGAGTAGTTACTGTTTCTGGCCACTAGAGGTCAGCATCTTAAAAAGGAAGCTGGCCACCTCCCATGGGGCCATCAAAATGAGCCTTGAAGCAAAAGCAAAATGACCATATTCTCGCTTGATTTTGAGAAGGAAGAAATGTTTCCAGGGAAACAGTTTTCCTTTTGACATATTAGAGCTTCGGTCTAGACATCCCCAAACTCCTTTTGCTAAATACTCCCTGCAGAGATTACTAGCCACCTTAGTGAGAGAGATGGAATGAACAGAAGATACAAAGCCCCAGTGAGTGAAGCATCAGACAAACCGGTCGCATTGCTGCTTGTGTGACAGGATGAAGGAGAAACTGAAAAGGATGTGGCAGATGGGGTGGTGGGCTTGCTCCCATGCAGTTCCCGAAAATTACAGGAGAAGGAGGTTTTCGGAACAGCTCTCCTCTCACATATGTGGGATGGGGAAGGCATTTAACAGAGGGTGTGAAACTAGGTAAGATCTTGCCCATTAGGGTTGAATTGAAATCCAGCTGATTTCAAACTTTCATTCCAGTTGGAAGGGAAACGTAAGGCTCATTTAATTCAGGGAAGATAAGTGCGTAGATTTCATCTCATTGTCAGTTGTCTGGAGTTTTAGTTGAAAAGAATCTTGAGGCTGCCCCTGAGAATGGGGAGGACATACTGAGACCCATCAACAATGTCTGCAGTGAGTTCCAACCAGGTATATCCCACCACAAATCTAATGTGGACACAGATGTGCAGGACCAGGGTGACTTGTCCCAGAGCCACACAAGGCTGGGAACTGCAATTGCTGGGGTTAGACCTTAAGTTTTCTAACGTCCCACCCAGCTTTTCTTTTGTCTTCCTGATTCAGTGAAATTGGACTCTTTGAAGCTGTTTTGGAAAGCTAAGCTCACGTGAGACGTTATGCGCATAGCCCTTTTGAAGGTCATCTGAATTCACATTATGAATTCACATTATTCTAGGGGAGTAGAGTTGCCATATTTAGCAAATAAGAACACAAGGCACCCAGTTAAATATTTGGGATATCCTCATACTAAACAATAATTGCTTATGCTATCTGAAATTCACATTTTACTAAATGTCCAGAGTTTAATCTGAATTTTATTCCTAGGGGACTCAAGTGGGTAAGGACATTTTTGTTGTTCATATCTTTTTTGTTGTTGTTAATCTTCAACTGAAGATATTTTTTCCACTGCTTTTCAGTAGGAGCGGAAGGAAAGGGAGGGAGAAATGGGGAAAGAGAGAAAGAGTGTGAGAGAAACATCAGTGTGAGAGAGACACATTGACTGGTTGCTTCCCACATCTACCCTGATGGGAGGTGGGGAGTGAACCTGCAACCCAGTTAATTCTCTTGTCCAGGAATTGAACCTGAGACCCTTTGGTACACGGGTGGACCTTTAAACACTGAACATCATGAGCCAGTTCGCGTATGCATTTTTGTAAAGATTTTTATTGATTTCAGAGAGGAAGGGAGAGACAGAGAGAGAGAGAGAGAGAGAGAGAGAGAGAGAGAGAGAGAAAACATCAATGATGAGAGAGAGTCATTGATTGGCTGCCTCCTGCACACCCACCACTGGGGATCGAGCCCAAAACCCAGGCATGTGCCCTTGACCAGAATTGAACTTGGGACCTCCTAGCCACTGAGCTAAACTGATGAGGGCTGTGTGAATATTTTGATATATCAATGAGCATACTGGATACTGACCATCTCATCTACCAACCATCAGATTATTTTTTGCTAATGGTCCGACCATCTGGAACATTTTGGTAGCTGGGCTTTAGTTTGAATTCTGATATGGTAAGACCAGGGTATTTTCTGTAGAAAATCCTTGCAGCTCCCAATCCTTGTTCCAGAGTAATTTCAGTAACAGTAGGGATTCACTGCAGTGCCCAGAATGCTATCTGAACCTGAGAAGGGATAGATGACAGAGGCTGCTCCTCCCTTTTTATTTCAATCCAGGCAGCATCTCACAGGCCTCTTGTTACAGAGGATACTTTTGTGATATAACAGCATCTATGCAATGCCTCAGCATTTATGATTTTTCTTTTTTTGGGCCATTTCCTGGAATTCTGACCCAACTGGGCAAGCCTTAACTTGAATAAATTCTGCCATCTCCACAATGGCACTAGAGTGAAGCTTGGATTCAATCTTCTACATCACACTGCTCATAAACGCCTTTGCCATCCCACAAATGCATTGGTTCTGAATGACTTCATCCTGTGGCGAACCCATTGGGTTCAGAGTTCTGGACTAATAAAAACTCAATAAAATGATGTAAATTCAAGACTAATTTCCTTCCCTATTTACTAGTAAGTGAGGGTGGGATAAATATATATATATATATATATATATATATATATATATATATATATATATATATGTATTAGAGGCCCAGAGCATGAATTTGTACACCAGTGGGTCCCTTGGCCTGGCCTGCGGGTTTGGGCAGAAACAGGCTCTCTGACAACCCCTGAGGGGTCCCGGATTGCGAGAGGGTGCAGGCCAGGCTGAGGGACCCCACTGTTGCCCAATCGGGGTCGCGGAAGGATGTAGGAGGTTGGCCAGCTGGGAAGGAACCATGAGAGGGCTCCAGGGCATGTCTGGCCTGTCTGGCTCAGTCCTGATCAGCTGGACCCCAGCAACAAGTTAACTTATCAGTTGGAGCGTCTACCTCCTAGTGGTCAGTGCATGTCATAGCGACTGGTCAACTGGTCGACTGTCTGCCTCCTGGTGGTCAGTGCTCATCATAGCGAGTGGTTGAGCAGCCTTAGCATATCATTAGCATATTATGCTTTGATGGTTGAACGGCTAACCAGATGAGCAGACACTTAGCATATTAGGCTTTTATTATATAGGAGATATAGATATAGATATAGATATAGATATAGATATAGATATAGATATAGATATAGATATAGATATATGGTATCTGGTTTTCTTCATACTTTAAAGAATCCTCTGAAAGAGACATCCAGGATAGCACCTTTAAACTTTAAGGATGATGTCTTTTTTCTCACTTCAACCTACATACACTTCTAGGGTTGTTTTTTTCTCTTTCTTAGACTTTTTCTCTGCAAGCCTTTGGGAGAATAGTAATGTGCAACTACCCTAAGAGCTTATGTAAAATATGTTCACTCTAAAAAATGAAAACAAAGATCAAAGAGTAGAAATTTTTAAATTCCAATTACTAAATTATTTTTATCCAGACATTTTTTATGCACATATGCAAACACACTTTAAATATGGGATAATTATGGAAAGTGTTTTTCAGTAATTGATTTTGTTCTACTACTGTGCCATGAACATCTTCTGCTGCCAATGCATTTTCATTCTCATCACTTTTAATGACCATTGGATGAATATGTCACAGCTCATTTAACCAATATTGTATTATCAGACACCGAGGCTATTTCCCAATTTTCCATCTTACAACTTTGCTGCAAGTCTCTTTCTGTAATTAAACCTTTGCACACATTATTAATTATTTTCTTGGAATACATTCTTAGAAATTGAAGACGTGATTTTCGTATCTTTGACAAAACACATTAGAAACATTTTTGCTCTAGGAAGAGAGAGTTGGGATGAGGGCATTCCCAGGAAAGGGTGCTTTACAACTAGGGATTCTTAGAAGGGTATAGATATCCTGTGTGAAATGGTGACCAGTCATGTGGTTATGTCTGGGGGAAAAAATCAGATGGGAAAATGGTTGTTGACCAACAGGTAGATTGGGGACATTGAGCAGACTCTGTCACCATGACCAGAATGTCAAGGTCTTCCATTCAATTCTCCTTTTGAGTATGCCTTGATGCTGGATGCTGAGTGACACATTCCCAAGAGAATATGTGGCCTTTGCTTTGACTTTCATGTCATGCTTGATATCCCAGCACTGGGCTGCTGACAGGTCCACAGGGATGTTTCTCCTTCTAGGGGGCAGGGAGGTGAAGGAGACACTGCTTTTCCTGAGAATGAGATAAGGAACCATGATAAAAGGGCTCAGCATGGTGCCAATTACTACAAAGGCACAGAGTAAATGGTTGCTGCTGGTATCACTAGGCATTGACTGATGGTCTCTCAGGAAACCAGAAGTAAAACATGACATCAGTGTAGTCAATAGCCTAGGATGGCTTTCTAATCCTCCCTTTCAGATCTGTGACTATGTTGGCCAAGGAATGAATTGCATTTACTGGCCCTTTTTTGCTTCTGTAAAGAGACTAATCTCCAAGAATGCTCCTTTTTATGATTATCAAATACAGCTGCATGAGTTGTTGCATGTTCTAGGGTATTAATATAAAAAAACAGAAAGTTGGAGGAGATGAAGCATTTTAGTGGAGAATCATGTGTTTTTGCATGAGAAGTGTCGATTGGGAACTACCATATGACAGACTATAGCATGAGATCATCACAGACGCTAGGTTCATGTAGCACAAAATATTCAATCAATTCTGAGCAAATACTGTAAGAAGTAGAGTATTTCAGAGAAAAGTAACCCTAGCAACACGGTTATTTTGTGGCGTGCAGACAAAAATAAATGTGGTTTTGATGTTATATGGAAACAGTCAACAGAGGTCACCTGTTACTCTTGACTGTCTATCAAACAAACGCTCTTTTTTTAGACCTGAAACCTGCATTTTCCTTTGGGGAACAACCTCTTCCCCACCCCCAAACCTTGTGATTTAGAGGAATGATTTCACTTCTATTTTTAGGCATGGACATGTGACATAGATGTGGCCAATGGGAACAGCACAACCGTTTGGCCAGTCATTGATTGAGGGGTGACTCAAGCAGCACCCATCAGAACTGAAAGGCTGTCATTCCTGGGTATTTTGCTGGGACTAGTGAGAAAGAGAAAGATAAATATACATATTATTTTCCTGGTGAGTATATTTGCCACAAAGAGCCTTTTTGAAAGTTAAGTCAGCACTGGGAAGAGCTGATTCATGAGCTGGGAAATAAAATCCTGGTAACAATAGATTACCCAGATCTGGCTCTAGAATTTTATGTGATTTCAGTGAGTGCCCCCTTTCTTGAGCCAGTTTGAGTTGTATTCTGGCAGTTGTCATCCAAAGATTCTTGGTGAATACACAAGGTGACAATAGGGCTGTTCTATTGTGATCTCTCTCTCTCTCTCTCTCTCTCTCTCTCTCTCTCTCTCTCTCTCTTTTTCTCTCCTCTCTCTCTTTCTTCCACATGTAAAAATTGTAACTGAAAAGAACATGCCACTGATTAATCATCACATTTTTATTGAGCATATATTATGGCAGGCATTGTGTACAGTTCTGAAATGCTGGGACTGACCATATGACCCTCAGCGACAGATGAAGGGATTACTCTGACACACATTTCTATGAAAGAGAGGCTAAGGTGCTCTTGACTATAGGAACCAAACAGTCCTGTTAGCCTGCCTCCTTCGGCTTTTATTGCAGCAACAGCTTGAACTAAAATTAACTATTAAATACTATCAGTAGGATAAGCATCTTTGAAAAAATACAGGTACCTGTAGTGTCCTTTTTGCAAGAATGTTTTGAAGCCTAAATATAAAGATTCCAGTAAGATACCTGGGGGCTCAGACTTGTTTGGAAAACTCAAGGCAGGGTCCGCTGCCTTTGGCAATGTCCCCCTAGAGGCCCCTGACCTTTCGAAGAATCCTCCTTACAGACTTTTCAGCCAAGTCCTGTGCTTCCCCACACTGGAATATAAAGATGAATAGAACAAAACCTCCATCAGGTGGACACGTAGAAATGTATGAGAAATACAATGATGGCACTATTCCAGAATGAGTGAGAAATAGGGTAAGGACCCAGCACGATGGTTAGGAACAGTGATTCTGGAGCCAGACTCCCTGGGTCTACTGTGCTACTTACTATTCACTTAACCCATTTCTTATCCTCTGCCTCTCAGTTTCCTCTTATGTAAAATAGAATAATTAAAAGACCAAAATGAGCTAATACTCGTAAAACACTTGAAATAGTGCTCAGTAAGTATTCACTATTGTTATCATAAGTATGCATTAAGTCCCAGGTGGTAAGGAAGATATACAAGGTCACCCATATTCCAGGTGGCCATAGGGCAATATAAAAGGAAGTAACTTTTAAGCTAATTTTTAGAAGATGAACTAGTCAGGCAGCCAATGAAACAGCACATGTGAAGGGTATGAGGCATGTGAGAGCAAGGCATCCTAGAACTGCAGTTATCTGTATTTGCTTGGACCATAGGTTACATGTGGGTGAATTTTGGAGATGTGACTATAAATGTAAGAAGAGGCTAGATCCCAAAGAGTACTTGTATTAATATTAGATAGTAACATCTTTTTCACGTGACCTAATACCTGCCTCCAAAAAACTTACGTAAAAATGGCCCTTAATGGCTACAATAACTGAAAAGTCTAAATGAAGAGATGGCCACATACATGTCTAGATGAGGGTTGAAATGATGACTCCAAGTCCTTTATCTCTGTTTCTTTGCTTCACCTGTCCATGGCTCCATTCTCAAATGATATTATGCTTTGTGATGGTAGGATGTCTGACTGAGGTCACAGACTCAAGTCTAGTCAAAACAGTGAGGTTCTCTTCTATAGAAGTCCCAGCAAAATCTCACTGGCTCTGATCAAGTCATCTGAAACAGTTATTTTGTAGAATACTCTGATAGAACAGGCCTGAAATTGAGCAAGCATCAATTCCACTTAGAAGCTCAAAGACCCAGCATGTGAAGGAGGGTGGTCCCTCAGAAGGGAGTTGGGCATGAATATGAAAAGAAAGACATGGAATGCACACTACATAGTAAAGCCAACAGAAGGTCAAGATACCTTTTATAGTGTAGGGATTGGAGGGCCACCAATGACTTTTAAGCCATGGAGTGACACGACCAGATTAGTATTTAAGGAGAGAACCAACCTAGTGTGGAGTATGGATCAGAGGGCTGTGGCTGAAGGCAAAGGGTCAGCTAAAAAGGCTTTTACTAGTCCAGGAAAGTGATGATGAGTATATGAGTGAAACTTGAGGACTAGGAATGGAAAGGTGCAATGACTCAGAAATATACAGATAAGGTCTAGAACCATAAGAATTTTATGCTGAGTAAATTCAGTGGGGAAGGGAAGGAAGACTTCCAGAATGTTCTTTAGGTTTTGGATTTGGGACCAATATGGATAGGGATACCATTTAAGGAAAGTGGAGCTACAGAAGGGAAGAGAGAGTAAGGTATAAAACAACTACTGTGGTAATAGCTGACATCTAAAATGAATTTATGGCTAGGATAACTTCACAGAGTGACAGAGAAAAAGTATATTCAAAGCTTATGGATTTTTTCCACCACAAACAACGTTATTCATAAAGATAAATGATCTGGATATGTCCTTGGCATGTACAGGGACATGGAAATACACGTGTCCTATGAATGTGTAAGACAGATATGCATGTTCTTGTATATGCAGGTTTGTATCAGCCTCACTCTTTCCCTTTTTTTGTTTGTCTTGCTCTTTTATTCTCACTTGTTCTGACTATGTGTTCTTTTTGTCTTTGGTGTATCTTTGTAAGTGGCTTTAGATCATTCTGGAATGAGATGGTATCTAGTAAATAAATAATTCTTTTATTTTTTGAATTCAGTACAAAATACTTGTTTATTGTGAAAAATATAATTACATTAGAAATACAAATACAAAAAAATTGCTAACCAATTAAGTTATTAAGCATTTACTTGGTATGTCATAACTTCTAAAAATACCAATACTCAATTTTAATAATACTTTGTGTAATAAATAATACTTAATTCATATTCATTCCAAGTCAGCCCTTACAAAGAATGATTGGAATGAGGTTTGGAATATTTTAAACCAAAATTTTCCTAGAACTTCCTTTCCACAATTATCCATAAATGTGGATAAATTGCATTTAGCTTTTTTTAGGAGTAAAATACACCTGTATTTGTTTAAAAGATTATCAATTCAACACTAAAATAACCTTTCATTATCCATGGTAGCTCTCTGATCCCTATCACTATCCTACCAGGTATTTCAAAATGAAATTTATCTTTGGGCCTAGAACCAGCTAAAGAATTTTTAGTTTAAAAAGCTACTCAAAATAAGGCTTTACAATGAAAGAAACATAAAAAAATAAGCAAGTAAACAATGTCAAAAAATGAATGCATTAATGAGTCATGCTAAAAATATTTAAATTACATAATAATCATGTGGGTCGTGACAATCAACAATAACTTCTCCATTTTCAGATTCTCCAGCAAATTCCATAGTCTTTGAAAGGCCCATGTTTTCATGTTACCCATATTAGCTTCTTCTATTGGCTGTTTTCTTAAACATTTTAATAGCCTGTAATCCCAGGTTCAGGTATTATCTAGAGGCAGGTGACTATCTCAGATCACTTTTGTTCAGTCTTCTTTGTCTAAGGGTTATTGACCTTGTCTTGACCCATGTCTTGACTCAAAAAGAGAAGAACCAGGGAACAAAGGATAGGAGGCAGAAGAAGATGAAAACAAGATAGATCTGGAAGATGGGACCATTGCCCTCACACACAGCTGCCTGGTAATTAGGAATTTCACCTCAGATAATGATAGCACCCAGCTTAGGAACACAAAGAGGCTCCATATCTTCTCATGAATAAATCGCCCCACCCACAGGTTGGGCATCTTGCAAATATGGCCCATGGATTCCCAGTTTTATTATTTGTCCCATTACTATCTCTGTCTAAAGTGCCCTTTCCCTCAATTTGGCTATTCCAAGTCCCATCCATCACTTCAGGCCCAGGAAACAGAGATTTCACTAGCTCTCCTCTCTCATCTCTGAATTTGGAAGTAAACATCTCCCCCTGAATTAATTCCTTCCACAGCATTTTGTTTCTATCTCCAGTTTAGCACTTACCATACTTTAGCACATTTGTTTTCAGAATTCTAGGGTGTGTGTGTGTGTGTGCCATTTCCTTTCTTGGGGCTGTGCCACATTCACCTTTCTGTTCTTTCCTCTTCAAAGAGCCCACCATAGAAAGCAATAAAATGTTTATTAAATGAATAATAAGAGAGAGGAATGCATGAAAGGAGGATTAAAAAATACCAAAAGGGAGACAATAAGGGAGGACCATTACTAGTTGAGAGAATGACAGATAATAGAATTATGGGTGAAATTAGCTGAGGGGTTGCAGCTCAATGGAGAATAAAGGGTTGACACTAATAGAGTGTGGGATAGGGAGGTCTGAGATTTGGAAGGGAAGCTGTTTGCTCAGATGTCTGGTCTCTCTCTCTCTTCTTCTTGCTCCCTCCTCCCATCAACTCACTCATAAATAAGTGGACATTTCCTTTGCTTTATCTGAATTCAGTACCTAGAAAATCCATGAGACACAATGTTGTCACCACAGTATAAAGTAGCTTCCCTATCTGAGGAAGCTAAGAAGACAAATATTTGTCTTGGGAAACTATCAAGCTAACAGATTTAGGAGAATGACCTATTGGCTGATCTTAGTAACTTGCTTCTCTTTTTTGCCAGTACCCTTCCCAGGCCTCCTCTCTCTCTGGGTTTTTCACCCCTTCCTGATTGCAAATTCCAATGATGTTTTGAGGATGGAATGGGGAGAATGCCACCACTGAATTCTTGTTTTCTTTGCATACCTCCCAACTACTTAAAGATACACACCTTAGCATGAATAATGTTTCTCCATGTTTTCTGGTTTCTATTGAACCAGTCTGTTTGCCTTGGTGCTCATCACACTGAATTGTGACAATATATTCATCACACACTAGCCTGTATGAAGGTAGGGACTTTGTCTGAACTTGTTATTACATCTGACCCAGCATCATAGTGTCTGGTTTATACAGGCTTAGTTAAAGAGTTGTTGATGAAGGGGAAGAAGAAGAATAAAGCTAAAAATTATGAACAATAAAATGGCAATGAATACATATCTATCAGCAATTGAATCTAAAGATCAAAATAAATGAATAAGAAATCTAATGAACAAAATAACGCAATGAATAAAATAGAATCAGACACATGGAAACATGAAACAGACTGATTAATCTCAGAGGGAAGGGGTAAGGGAGTGCGGGAAGAGATTAACCAAAGATCTTATATTCATACTAGTGCCCCAGTGCACAAATTCATGCACATTGAAAGAAAATTTATTATAAGAAATATTTTAATATTGCTATTCTCCCTTTCTCTATAATAGAAGTGTCAACCAAATTCATGATCAACAATGACAGATGGAAACACATGCATGTGATTGGCTCTAGTGAGAGCTTTATATGTACCATGCATGCTCGAGGTAACTTAGCCTTTTATGGATATAGAACCAACTTGCTTCATGAGACCTGCTTTTTGATGTAGCTAAACTTTTTCCAGCCCAGTAAAGCACCCCAACTTCTCTTTCAGGTAACTGTCAGCAACACAGAGTAAATATCAACCAATGCAGATTATTATTATAAGATCACACAGGGAGAACAAAAGGTAAAATATTAACTAGTAACTACAGCAGTGTTTAACTATAGTTGTATTCTGTGCAGTGAGAAAACCTGAAATCATTTTCAAGGTCCACCATTTCTTACTTCTTTTCAGTCAGTTCAATTTCTAAACTTTCTAAATCTCTGTTTTCTGGCTAATGAAAAGAAAATAGGATTCCACCGAGTCTCCTATCTATCTACTCCAAGACTTCTGTGAGGATCAAATGAGATGAGGCAAAGGAAAATGCTTCACAGATATTTGGTTACAGTGAAAAGTGTTTCCACCTGGCTAAAGTGTTTCTGGGCTGAAGAAACTACAAGGAGGTTAGTTGTTGCTAGGGAGAAGAAGCTGGACATTGCTATGTGACATCATTACCTGAATGGAGGGAAGGACATTTAACATATTACCCTTTAAATCAGTGGTTCTCTTTCACAGGGGTCACCTAAATACATCCTGCATATTATATATTTACATTATGGTTTATAACAGTAGCAAAATTACAGTTATGAAGTAGCAATGAAAATAATTTTATGGTTGGGGGTCACCATAACATGAGGAACTGTGTTAAAGGGTCGCGGCATTAGGAAGGTTGAGAACCACTGCTTTGAATAGATAGATATGCATTACCTATGGACACAGACCATAGAGTGGCGAAGGCCTGGGGTGGGGCGGGAACTGGGTGAAAGGAGGTATGGGGGGGGGGGAAAGAAGGTGATATCTGTAACACTCTCAACAATAAAGATAAAAATAAAAGAGTTGTTGAATAAATATACAGGGTGGGGCAAAGGGAGGTTTAAAGTTATATCCACTTTCAAATACAATACTTAATAAATACATAATAATACAAGAATAAACTTTGTGTTTCACGTACATGCATGAAGGGAGAAATAATAAAAAAGAAAATTATGACTTCACTTTAAATTGCTTGACATACCTCAGCATCACTTACCTTTGGTTTCTGACTAACTATAGCATTTGGAGAATTATCAAAGACTTTGTCTGGGACGTTATGATTCTTTTAAATAACAAGCCAAAATGTAATTTTATAAAGATTTAATGAGACATTATCATTGCCATCTGGTTTGATCGCTCAGGGAATTTAATAAAAAAAATTGTTAACATTGTCTTGGATTTGTTTAAATATTTACGAACACTGGTTTCAAGAGAATTCATATCTGGAGTTATTGTTTTATATCATTCATCTTGGTATGATTTCAATACTTCAGTGGATCGTCTTGTGTTAATCATAAATGTCGCTAGAGCTGTCTGTAAATACTCTGGAATCGGAGCGGGAGTCTTTGGATCTCATTGCTGTGTGTCCCACCTTCCAGGGCCCCTCGATGAAATCCAAGTGTCTCTCACAAGGATTCAGGAACCTGCTGGTCAGCAGTCCTGGTCACAGCTCGTCGTCTTCTGATATGGAATCTAGGTAATCTGTGTCAACATACAGGAGAAATCCGGAGAACAAGCTGTCCGCCCAACCTGGGTCTGAGAAGAGGCCGTTCTGGTCATTGAAGAAGATCTCCAGCCAGACTTCATCTTCCGGCTGCAGATAGATGACTGTGGACCCTGAAGCCACGTCATGGTTCCCTGTGTTGGCGTCGAAAGTCTTTATCCGGTACTGCCCGTTGTGCACCAGCCCGATGGCCAGATGCTTGTTTGCCAATGTGATATCGTAAGAAAAGTAGTAGATCCCCGGGAAAGCACAGATGAACTTCCCCGTGGCAGGGTTGTAATGCTCTCCCTCATTGAAGAGGACCTTGTTGAATACGATGGGGAGCCTCTCCTCTGGGTAGCTGGTGGTGATGCCAACAGAAAAGGCAGATTTGAGCACGATGCTTCCACATCTACAAACTCCAGGCAGCCCTGGGTCCCCTTGCTCTCCTCTGTCTCCCTTCAGTCCAGCAGGCCCAGCTGGACCGACTTCTCCTTTCTCACCCGCTGGTCCCATGGGTCCCTTCTTCCCCATTTCTCCTTGGTCCCCTTTCTCTCCAGCAAGGCCCAGTGGTCCAGTCTTACCTCTCAAACCTTTAAAAAGAGTTTAAAGTTTAATTAATGGTTCCTCTAAATACAGAGTGACAAAAAGCACGCCCACATAGTCCCAGACTCCCCTACATTTACCTTTTCAGACAACTTTCAACTGTGTACTACTAAACAACAATTTTTAAAAAAATATCACTCAATCATTACAATGGAAATAGAAAAATTTCATCAGAATTTCAAGTAAATTTTCCTATGTGAGAAATCATTTCATTCTGACTAATTAAAAATATTTAACTATCATTCTGATGATGGATCACCTATCACTAAATTAGTTACATTACAGGTACTCATTACTACAGAAGGAATTTAAGGAGAATGATGTTGATACCATTCCCCAGAGAGAAGTCATGGGGGCAGACAGAACGAGGTGGATCCTTTGAGGCAGTTCTCTCCCATGCCCCATCCCACTATTAGTATTAATAACAAAATAATTATTCAGAAAAAAAAGAAGAAAAAAACAAATAAAATAAATAAATGAAAAAATTAATTGAATGAGATTAGCTCATATTTATTGAACATTTGCTATATATCAGGAATAGCATTTTATTTACATGTATTATCTTCTTCACGGTTTGCAACAGTTTTATGAGCTAGACATTATTATTATTACTTCCATTGTAGATGAAGAAACCGAGCATGGAGAAGTTCATTTGCTCAAGGAGATAGAGCTAGTGAATGACGGAGCTATGGCCTGAACTCATGCCTGCTTGACTTGGCAGCCTTAGCATTTCCGTGGCTAGAGTGTGAATTGTAAAAGGCTCCTGACACATGCTACTATAACCCAACAGTGACTGCCACACTGTGCAGTAAGTCTTCTATGGAGAAGAAAACTGAATCCAAGAGAGATGAAGCAAGGTCAGGACTGGAATCCAAGTCTCAGTCTACTGATCCTTCCCCTTCATCAAGTGCCTCTTACCTTTGGGGCTGGAATCAAGAACCTTAAATTCTGTTTGGCTCTATAGCTAAGGGCTATATCATTTTAGGCAAGTCCCTTAATTTCTCTGGTCTCCTTGCATATAGAAAAGACATAGCAGCTGTGAAAAGATTTTAACAAATTGAAAATCACCATAGAGAAATATTTTCTGTTAGTCCAATGTTTTATGTTTACAGATCAACTATTGGCTAAATGCAGAGAAATAGTGATCACGGCTTGAAAATGATAAGCAATATCTATTTGATTTTTAAATCATATGTGTAATAGCAATGACTTAATAGCATAAAAAGGTCATTCAATTTTATAGCCAAATCCATTCCGTAAAACATGCCTGTGTAATGGTACATTCTCAAATATACTCAAATTATTTGGGTATTTGTAATGTACTTTGTAGTCAGGGAAAATATGTTGTTGATATATTGTGTAGCTTATTCTCAGGAACTTATATTAAGCTAACCCTTTTTATCTTGATAGTGCTTTGATATCATTTTTTTCAATATATTACATATGCATTGGTGTATGAGTTGGATCACTTTTCAGTTATTTGGCAAATTTAGTAATAAAGTGTTCTGGATAATGTAAATTTGAAAAGAAGGCTTTACTCTGAAAACATCAAATATTTTGTTTCTATAATTTTGTAAAGATACTGTTTGACAATTTGTGGTGCACAAAAGGTGCTAATAATGAATGCATTGTGTGTGTGTGTGTGTGTGTGTGTGTGTCTGAGACCAGCATTATTACTAATCATAGAAGTGTTCTCTAGCTATAGATGCCACTTGTTCTTTTTCTTCTCTTTCTTTCTTTCTTTCTTTTTAAATTCTTACCAAGCATATGTTTTTATTGATTTTAGAGAGGAAGGGAGAGGGAGAGGCAGATAGAGATTTGTTGTCCCCACTTATACCCCAACCAGGGATCGAAACTGAAACCTGGGCATGTGGCCAGACCAGGAATCAAACTCGTGACCTTTCAGTATGGGTGATGCTCCAACCAACTGAGCCACACTGGCCAGGGTGACATTTGTTTTTAAAATGAAATTCCACTGACTCCAGCCAGAACACAATCTTGTATTTATTTCTTAAATAAGGTACATAGTTTGACCTCTCAATGATTATTTGTTTTCGATAGATATATCCTATAAATATTATTTTGTTAATAGATTAATGTTGTAATCAAAGACAACGTCTAAGTTGTTATTTTATCTTCAATAGAAGCTCAACTTTTGTTGTCTTCATCAGTGACTTTTGGTGCATTAATTAAAAAAACCCCACACATTCTGGCATCAGTAACTATTTGACCATTAAATTTCATTATGTGCACAGATCCTTTGGCCTCTTTTGACTTTGAGCAATTCAATTCTTGTCTGACTTCCAAATACTCCATTTGTACTATGAAGAAATTAGATCCAAATCCACTCCAAATCTGATGGGAAAAGCAGTAAACAGTGACTAAGCAGACCAGGATAAAACCCTAGTACAGCCAGGAATTAGGTGAATTTGACTGAGGGGCTTCATCTCTCTGACTTTAGTTTCCAAACCTTGAAATGAAGGTGCTGGACTAGAAGCCTTGAGATCTCATCCTATTGAAAATTTTTGAGATCAAATCATAAATACTAAGATGCAATTTCACAATAAGAAGGTTGTCACAATTTCAACGTTTAGATTTTCTGTAGTTGTTTATTATTCTCAACTGCTGGGAGTTAGATAATCAAGGACTAGCCGTAGTAATTTATAGTAATTCTTCCTGTTCACATCACAGATTTTCCCCTGTGCTAAGGACCAATGAATGAAGAATAGAAAGAGGGGATAGATCATTCTCCCTCTCTCTATTCAGGCAGATATATGACTGTATAGAGAAGAGAATTATGAATAAATTATTATCTATGCTTAAGTACTAAAGCTTGGAGAGAAAGGATTTCTTCTCAACTCTCCATGATATGGGCTTACAAATATTTTTTTCAGTGCCATTTCTTCCATCCATCCATCCATCCATCCATCCATCCATCCATCCATCCACCCACCCACCCATTCATGGATTTATGCATGCATGCATCCACCTGAACCATCTAATGTTGATTGACCATCACTACATGCCAGGCACTGTACTAGGGGCTAAGGGAGACCTTGATATGAATGACACCTGTTCTACCTTCAAGGTAGCTATTATTACATATTATATTGTGACCCGCAAATATGGGTCTTAGCTATGTCCATAAATATCCAAAGCCATATAATAAACAAGAATTATCTATTTTATGAGGGGTATCTAGTGTTACTGGAAGATATTTATGTTGGATGTGCATTCAGATTACATTAAATGTTAATAATATGAGACAACAGTAACTGCTATTGACCAGTGAAGGAGACAAATATTTCAGCAGAAAATGTATAATCTAATCTAATAAAAGAGTAATATGCAAATTGACCCTCACTCCATTACACCCACAAGCCATGCCCATAAGCCACACCCAAAACCAATCAGGAGCAAATATGCAAATTAGCTCAACTAAGATGGTGGCACCCAGTCTGCCTCAGCCCTGAAACTGAAGTAGCCAGGCAGGTGGTGAGGGAGGCAGGGGGGCTGAGGGGCAGAGTCAACAATCGCAGGGATCTGGGAAGGGGCAGATCCGTGATGATGGGGGTTGGGGGGGTCTTCTGCCCAGGCCTGAGTAGGGGTGGAGCTGGGATTGGAGGAGCAGGGGTGTAGCCAGTGATGGGAGTGAACTACAGAGGAAACACCTTTTGTTAAAGCTCATTGGCTAAGACCCCTGTATGCCACTGGTAATATTCTTAGTAACTTGATAATAAGAATCCAAAAAAGGCATCTAGGGTTTTTTCACCACACTCCTGGAGAAAAAAATGAAGGTCCACTGCTGGAGGGCTAAGAAATGTCATATCCTGCCCTGGCCGGTTTGGGTCAGTGCATAATGCTCAGCCTGCTGACTGCAGGGTCTGGGTTCAATTCTGACCAAGGACATGTACCTAGGTTGCAGGTCCCACAAAGGAAGGCCAGACTGCGGCTTAGGCCCGCTCCCCATGGGGAGCAGGGAGTAGGCCTAAGCCATCAGTAGGACATCCTCTGAGGGCTCCCAATATGTGAGAGGGGACAGGCTGGGCTGAAGAACACTCCCCTCCCCCCAGTTCATGAATTTCATGCACTGGACCCCTAGTTCAGTATAATAAGCTCTGTGCTTGTAATTTAGGATGGGGAAATTGGACCCAAACTATGTTTGATTCTGCATGCACTTGGTTGGTGTAAATATTGTGGGTCTGATCACCAAGGACACATGAATGAGAAGGCCTTTGTGTGGTGTCACTAAGTGGAAAGAGGGAGGAGAAGCCCCCAGCTGTGCTGTGTCCTGATCAGTCACATTGAAAACATGTCCCCAAAGTCCCAGGGCTCTGTTCCTGCTATTTGTCAGTGCGATGTGCTCCTCTTCATTGATCACAATGGTGTTCTTACTTTTTCTGTCTTAGCTGTCATATATCCTTATGCATGGGCATGTGGATATTGGATTTAAATAATCTCAGGTTGGAAAAGTAATTTTATTTTTAAATCTCCATTTTCCCCATTTGTAACATTATTGTTATTGCTGATTACAATAATTGCTAAAAGGGCTATGGTGGGCAGTAAATATTAAATGTAAAATTTCTGATACATAGGTATAGTAAGTTCTTAGTAAATGGTTATTATGATGATGATGACATACAGGTGGAGATAAAAGTAGGTCTACGGTTTTGAATATGCAAAACATAGTTTATTCTTGTATTATTATTTTTAATTATTGCATTATTTTCTATACAAACAACTGTAAACCTAGGTTTGTCCCACCTGGAATTGTGATTGTGTTTTCCCATATTAGACTCCCATCCCCAAATGTTTGCTTATTGAGTCAAGGACAATGTCTTATTCAGGTTTGTGTTCTCTGTGTCTGGAACCATGTTTTCAATGAGGAGCCATTTCCCATCACACACCAAGGGAGTGTTGGGAATGTCTGGAGGCATTTTTGGTTATCACAATTGTGGGGGTGACTTGTGTATGCAGTGGGAACCTGCTGAAGGTTGTACAATGCACAAGATAGTCATTCACAGTAAATAATTATTCAGCCCAGAATGTCATTAGGGTGGAGGTTATGAAACACTGGTCTAAAACAATCCTGGATAGCAATAGGTGTGCAAAAAGCTTGTGGAGTGAATAATGCATGAGTGGATAGATGAATAAATGGATTGATGAATATGGGGGAGTTGCTGGCTGCATGCATGCTTAAAATTGGAGCAATCATGAACATTTGATTTAATCTGAATGCATATCCATAAACATCTTTAAATAACACCAGAATTAGCTTGCAAGACAGATCACTCATTTCTAGTTAATTATGTAGCTTTGGATATTCACGAACTTAAGCTATGACTCATATTTGCAGATCACAATGTCACATGTAATAGCAGCTAACATTTCTTGAGTGCTTACCACATGGCACTTATTCTATTCCGTTTGTCTGTCCATCCATCATGTCCTCTTGCATGCAGGCATTACCTGCTGGATGTACCAGCCCCAGTGGTCATAGGCATCTGATGTTGGAATCCAGCTCTGCTCTTCCTTTGCTAGTAATTCATTTGATTGTGGCATTGCTCAGTGTTCCCACCTATAAAATGTGATGACTTCCCCCTGAAAGAGTTGTCATTACAATAAAACGAGAATGCACAAAGAGCCTAGAGCAGCATCTGAAGCATAGTCAACACAAAATAAATTGTTATGTTTAATGAAGGTGAAGTAGAGGAGGGATTTAGAGAAAGCAACAAAGAAAGGGAGTAGTTTTCAGGGAGGGTAAAGGAGGGGGGCTTTTCCAGCCTCATCATTCATTACCTGCAGCCCCCTTTTCGCCTTTCTCTCCTTTCCTGCCGTCTCTCCCATCTCGTCCTGGAAGGCCTATCCGACCATGGGGTCCGGGGGATCCACTTATTCCAGGTGGGCCTGGAGGTCCAGGTAAGCCAGGGATACTACAAATATATCTTGGGGAGTAGCTCTCTCCTTTGAACTGATTACCTCGAGGTTGTCCACTTACACAAATGGCAAAACTTGTAACATAGAGCAAGACAAACATCTTTGGCTCTGCAAGAAAAACACACAGACATAAAGGCATCCTCTCAGGTGGGGCTTTGGGTGTAATGGAACATGAGAATGGGCATTTGCAATATGTCACTGTAGTGCTCAGTTTTCCATGACTATAAAAACCCACTGTTCATCCTCATCATTTCATTAGAAACTATCAACTCATTACTAATAGAGAATTCTCAGTGTACCACACAGGGTTGGTGGAGATCAGGATTGATTTCAAAATTTCAAAATAGCTCTAGTCTGTTTGGCTCAGTGGATAGAGCCTTGGCCCAAGGACTGAAGGGTCCCCCATGTTTGATTCTGGTTAAAGACACCTACCTAGGATTGGGGCATGTGTGGAGGCAACCAAGTGATGTCTCTCTCACATCCATGTTTCTCTCTCTTGGTTTCTCCCTCTCCCTTCCACTCTCTCTGAAAATCAATGGAAAAATATCCTTGGGTGAGGATTAACATAAAAATAAACTACCTTCCAAAAAGGAAAGGGAAAATTTGTTTAAAAAAAATATATATATATATAAAAAATAAAAATTTCAAAATAAATCCCTTTGTTGTATTTTTTTCTGCAGGGATCAATGATAGATTTTGCTAAATAATGATTTCTTTTTGCCAAAGTAATCCATTTCTTTTGAAAATTAGAGATGCAAATGAATAATATAAACATGAGCATTATTCTCACCACCCAAAGGTAATTATTTATATTTCAATATCAGTATCCTTCCAGTCTTTTTTCTAAGTCATAGACAAAAGTGATATATCATTCCAGTAATTCTTCAACTTTTTCCACTTAACAATTTATCACAAGCATCTTCTCATGTGAAAAACTATTTACAATATTAAACAAATTGTTGGATTTGTCTCATTTATCCTTTATGTACAAAATTCTCCACTATAGACGTTTATTTCCAGGTTTCTGCCAATGTAAACACCATGCTAGGATCTTTATATAGAATCTTTGCATGCATCACTGGTTGTTTCTTAGAATTTCTGGGCTTTGTAAAGCAGGAGAAAGAAAGTGTTATATTCAGAAAAACCACGTTTTCACCAAATAATCACGTGTAATGCCAATTAGCATTAATTTGAGTACTCTGCATGCCCAGAGGGGGTCTCAAACTTTAATTTAAAAGCTGCAGGATATGATGCCATGGTGTCCCAT
This sequence comes from Murina feae, assembly GCA_004026665.1. Taxonomy (NCBI): domain Eukaryota; kingdom Metazoa; phylum Chordata; class Mammalia; order Chiroptera; family Vespertilionidae; genus Murina; species Murina feae. Next base: position 25,826 of record PVJC01004108.1, on the reverse strand, counting down.
TTAAGATGTCAGCAAGCACAATTAAAGAGCCGAGTGAAATCAAAGCATGCTTAGTACCACACACTCAGAGTGGAGCAGGCAATAGGTCTGCAGCTTTGATCAGATAGAACTTGGCTTTGCCCTCCATAAGCCTGGCAGCTGAGAATGATGGATCATTTATTATCATGGCATTTGGCATGTGGGCTGAAGGGTAGGTGGTATATATAGGCGGGGACACCTGATTTCCTAAGCTAAATGGCCTTTAGCATTAGCAGAGTCTTGGTTGAGAGAATGTATGCATGTCCTTCCGGGGCCTCATAAATGGTTTTCAGATAGTTGGACCTCTACTTTAATAGGAAATCTGTACAGTGCTTGATATAAATGTCTAATATATACTTATACAAAGGAAAACATTATACAATGTGAGAAAAGCAATCAGATAAAGTTCCTTTGTTTTTTTTTTTTTTGATCGTGGCATTGGAAAATTAACCAGGCACACTATACCATTTTTATGGTACCCATGGGGGAATTGCAACATATTGGAATCAGACCCAGAAATTTGCCAGAGCATAGGAATGACAAACCGAGAAAAACAGTGTGCACATGTGCTTTGGAACAGATCTGATTCCTAGAAATCTTATTAGTGAAAAACTGAAGCGACGTGTCCAAATATAGGCTCTGTATCCTTCCCCAAATCTCCATGTTACCAGTGGGCCCTCCCTCCCAGACTCAAGGAGAACATCTTTGCCATGTTCCGTCTGCTCGATTGGTCACATGGCACATACTCAAAATTACTGAACCTGTGGCTAAACTGGGATTAAGGCATTTTCTGAAAAGCCTAGTGGATCTGATAAAAATACAGCCTTTTCAAACGCGCCTCAGCTGAAGGAAATGAAAAGGGCTTTCTAACCACACCCTCTGCCACAATTAAAACAAGATGCAATAATTGCATTGCTAGTTCTTCTTCTAAAAAACTGATCAGAGGAGGCTTTCGGAAGGGATTTCAAAAGATGCTTATACAAGATAGTCATAAAAAAGCTTTCCATCAGACATCAGATGGGATTCTGTAGCTCAGGCCAGGAGCTGCTTCTAAGAGGGACTTGACATTATCTGGAGAAGTTTCTCTGGACCAGGGCATCTCAGACACTCGGATGAAGAGGCTGAAAACACAAGTCAGGGGCCAGTCTGTGAAGACGTCTGTGCTGAAGGTCTAGGTTATAGTGGCTAGAGAAAGCAGAAATTTAGGTATACTTGAAAGAAAGGGTATTACTATTTCCAGTAGCCAGGCCACAAAGTGCTTAAAGGAGGAGTGAATTGAAACAATGGAAGCAAATGCATTCATAGAACAAATGGTTTGCTTTCACTGACAAGTCACTGGAATATTTTCTGGACAGTAGTCTAAATGCTGGAAGCATCCGCAATTAGATGTTTTGAAAGGCACTCAAGATGATTATCCAGCAACATTCCTCAGCAAAATTGAGGAACAATGGGTTGTGGTGCCTGATATGTGATGACGGTCTGGTTGTGAGTGGTCAGTGGAGTCTTGGAACTCAGTGTCTCAGGATGATAAAGGGGTGTGGATTATAATGGGAAGTGACAGTGGCATCGCCCTGTAATGGTTCTTTACTTCACTTAAAAGTCAAAAGTCTCATGGAAGATGATCTACAAGGCCTTCCTTTGCTGGACACCAAGCCTCCTTCCCTGAATTCACCTTCTATTATTCTTCTTCCCACTTTCTCAGCTTTAGTCACATTGAATATTTTGGTGTTCCTCAAAGACACTAGGAATGTTCTGCCTTATGGTCTATATACTATCCTTTCTCTCTGTCCAGAACTCTGTTCAGGCATGTCTCACTCTCTCATATCCTTCTTCCAGTTTTTGCTAAAACACCACCCTCTCATGAAAGCCAACTCTTACCACCTTATTGAACACTGAAACATGATACTCCCTGATCTTCCCTCATTCTGCTGATTTTTTTTTTTTTGTATCATACTTATCATCCTCTAACTCCCTAGATTATTCTTATTTTTATTGTTCTTTCTTATATTATACTAGGGGCCCGGTGCATGAAAATTTATGTACTGTGGGGGGTGTCCCTCAGTCTGGCCTGCTCCCTCTCACAGTCTGGGAGCCCTCAGGGGAGGCAACTGGCTGATCAGTGTAAGGCGCTGCTCCCATCATTCTACTGCAGCTGCTGCCTCTGGCCTCCCTCTGTGAGAGGTGACTGGGTTGATCAGAGGAAGGCATCTGCTGCCAGTCCTCCTTGGCCCTCACAGCCAATGTGGCTTTGTCCAGAAGGACATCCAGAAGATGTCTGGTTTATCTGGTCTAATTAGCATATTACCCTTTTATTAGTATAGATGTCTTTTTTCTTCTAGAATGTAAGCTCTAAAGATCCTGAGGGCAGGATCTTTGAGTCATTGATGTCTCCAACCATTTAGAACAGTGTTTGGCATAAACCTTACCTCAGGCTGGGGGCAGAGGAGAAGACTAGAGGCCCAGTGCATGAAATTTGTGCACTGGGGAGGGGGTTTCCCTCAGCCCAGTCTGCACCCTCTCAAAGTCTGAGAGCCCTCAGGGGATGTCCAACTGATGGCTTAGGCATGTGAGGAGTGGGCTAAAGCTGGCAGTCAGACATCCTTAGCACTGCCATGAGCCCGGCTTCTGGCTGAGTGGTATAGGGAGAACACTGACTACCAGGAGGCAGCTCCTGTGTTGAGTGTCAGTGTGCATCATACAGACTGGTCAATTTGCCATTTGGTCAATTTGCATATCAGCCCTTTATAATAAAGGATGGTGCAGAGAATATCTCTGTATATTTATATTTTTTGTACATGGTTTATGACAGGGGAAGTTAAAAGCTTTTCCCAGTTTGCCTTTTTATTTTGTTTATATATTTTTAAAAATACTTTTTTTTCATGAAAATATATTTTTGAGGTTCAATTTATTGTTTTTAAAAGACTTTCTTTATTTCAAGATAACAAAGAGAATCCTCCCCTTTTTCTTTCAGTTCTTTTATTGTTCCATTTGTTCACATTTAACATTTGACCCATCAGAATTTTTCTGACAAAATTTGTAAGATAGGGATCCCATTTTAGATTTCAACAACTTGAAAATGAAATGTATTTTAATAAACAGTGCCTTTATAATTATTCAAAGTGTGTGTATACTTTTTTTGTGGTTACTTTATATTGAATAATTTATCCTTCACCCAATGCCCCACTGGTTTACAATGAATTGGTTATTTTGGCTGGCAATGACCTATGCATGTCATGGCTTTATAAAGATTACAATATTTTTAAAAAGCTTTATTGAGATTTAATTTATACATAAAATTAATCAACTTAAAGTAAATAGCTCAATGTATGTCACAGCCTAATTTTTGAACATTTTCAAGACCTCAAAAAGAATCCTTATACACATTAGCAGTCACTTCTTATACAAAATACTTTGAAGAATTGCATTGAATTATGCAAATTTATAGAATACTAGAGGCCTGGTACACAAAAATTTGTGCACTCGGGGGGGGGGGGGGGGGGGAGGGAAGGGTCTCTCAGCCCGGCCTGTGCCCTCTCACAATCTGGGAACCCTTGGGGGATGTCCACCTGCTGGCTTAGGCCTGCTCCCCACTGGCAAGTGGACATCCCTCTGGCAGCCCGGGAGCCCTTGGAGGATGCCCACTAGCCAGCAGGGAGTAGGCCTAAGCTGCATTCAGACAACCTTAGCACTGTTGAGGAAGCAGGAGAGGCTCCCACCACCACCGCTGTACTGGCAGCTGTCAGCCTGGCTTGTAGCCGAGCAGAGCTCCCACTGTGGGAGTGCACTGACAACCAAGGGCAGCTCCTGCATTGAGCATCTGCCCCCTAGTGGTCAGCGTGTGTCATAGTGACCAGTCATTCCCAGTCATTCTGCTGTTAGAGTCAATTTTCATGTTACCCTTTTATTACATAGGATAGAGTCCTGGTGCATGGGTGGGGGCCAGCTGGTTTGCCCTGAAGGGTGTCCCAGATCAGGGTGGGGGTCCCGCTGGGGTGCCTGGCCAGCCTGGGTGAGTGGCTGATGGCTGTTTGCTGGCTGGCCACATCCTCTTCAGGGTAGGGGTCCCTTCTGGGGTGCCTGGCCAGCCTGGACAAAGGGATGATGGCTATTTGAGGGCTGGCCACATCCCCTTCAGGGCGGGGGTCCTGGTAGGGTGCCTGGCCAGCCTGGGTGAGAGTGGCTAATTGCTGTTTGCACACTGGCCACATCTCCTTCAGGGAGGGGGTTCCTGCTGGGGTGCCTGGTCAGCCTGGGTGAGGGGCTGATGGCTGTTTGCAGGCTGGCCAAGGCCTCCAGCCACCCAAGGTCCCAGTGAGGCTGGCTGGAAGCAGGTATCTGGGATTTATTTGTCTTCTATAATTGAAAGTTTATTGCTTTAACCGGAGCCCAGGTTCGGTTGCCCCTAACAACCCAGGCTCCCAGCGCTTCCTTGAGCCCAAGCTGGCTGGAAGCAGGTCTCTGGGGTTTATTTATCTTCTATAATTGAAACTTTGTTGCCTTGAGCAGAGGCCACAGCCAGCCAAGGCAGTCAGGAACCTTAGCTTCCTCCATCGCTGGGGCAAGCCTCCTGCTTGTTCTAGCTTTGTGGCTGCCAGCCGCCATCTTGCCTGGGTTAATTTGCATATCATCACTCTGATTGGCTGGTGGGTGTGGCTTAGGTGTAACAGAGTGACACCAATTTGAATATTACTCTTTTATTAGATTAGATAGATGTGCTAACATGTATTTTTCCCACCATTATACTTCTTTAGAGTTAAAAAATTAAAGCTCTGGAGATATTGATATTCTTGAACAGATCTGTCCTTGATGTGAATTGTAAATGACCATCTATTCTACATTTCTGTAGGGATTACAAAGTAACAAGTTTTTAGATTTTAAACATACACTAAAAAAACATTACTTTGTGGAATTGTGGATTTAAGAACCCTCATGTTGATGTGTGTTTTGAATCTGTAAGGCAGGAATGTAGTATACAGTATTTTGTAAGTATATTTTTAGGGATGGAATCATTTATTCTTGTTAAACTAGCCATGGAAAACACTTGGAGAAATACTGAATAATTCAGTGTAAAAATTGAACTTCTAGAAAATGTATGCACAGATTGAGATCCCTTTGTAAATAGTATTTCCCCCTTTATTTAAAAAATAAAACAAATCCATGTAGGTACAGCCAACCCATATTTGACAAGGGAGCCAAGAATACTCCATGGGCAAGAATAGTCTCTTTAGTAAACAGTGATGGGAAAGCAATATTCACATGCAGAAGAATGAAACTGGACCCTTAACTGACAACACTCAAAAATCAACTAGAAATGGATTAAAAACTTAAATGTAAGATGCAAAACTGTAAAACCTATAGATGAAAACAGGAAAAAAATCCTTGACATTGGCAACAATTAAAAAAAAATATTGCATGAAAAGCACAGCCTCTAAAGCAAAATCAGCAAGTAGGACTACAGCATACTAAAAGGTTCCTGCACAGCAAAGGACACAATCGACAAAATGAAAAAGGAACATATATAATGAGAGAAAATATTTGCAAACCATGTATCAGGTAGGACATTAATATTCAAACTATATAAGGAACTCATATAACTCAATAGCAAAAAAACAAACAGTCTGATGGAAAATGGGAAAGCAATCTGAATAGACATTGTCCCAAAGAAGACATACAAACTGCCAACAAGCACATGAAAAGATGCTCAACATCACTAATTATCAGGGAAATGCAGATAAAAACCACAGTGTGACAGTACCTCACACCTATCAGAATGGGTATTATCAAAAAGAGATAAGGAGTGTTGGTGAGGCTGTGGAGGCATGGGAACCCTTGTTCCCGTGGAAAACAGTATAACAACTCAAAACATTAAAAATAGAACCTCCACATGACCCAGCTATTCCACTTCTGGTAAAATGTCCAAAGGAAATGAAAACAAAATATTGAAGAGATACCTGTACTTCCATGTTCATAGCAGCATTATCTACAATAGCCCAGATGTGGAAACAACCTAAGTGTCTATCGACAGATGAATGGATAAAGAAAATGTGATGTGTACATACAGAGGAATACTTAGCCATAAAAAGAAGGAAATCCTGACATTTGTGACAAAATGAACCTTGAAAGCATTATACTAAGTGAAATGAATCAGACGGAAAGACAAATACTGTATAATATCACTTATATGTGGAATCTAAAAAGTTGAACTCATAAACACAGAGAGTAAAATGGTGGTTTTCAGGGGCTGGAGAGTGGGAGAAAAGGGGAGATATTGGTCAAATGGTCAAACTTCCAGTTGTAAGATGAACCTGTTTTGAGGATCTAATGTACATCATGGTGTCTATAATTAATAATACTGTAATATATACTTGAAAATTACTAAGAGAGTAAATCTTAAATGTTGTCAATATATACACAAAATTATAATTAGAGGGGTGGATGAAAATGTTAATTAATCTGATTGCGGTAATTGTTTCACAAGAACCAGGATTATAAATCCACAAGTGACGATGTATAAAATCTTTACATTGTACCCCTTACACTTACACAATGTTATATGTCAACTATATCTCAGTAAAACTTGAAAAAAACCCCTGTGGTTATGAGAAATGTAGAATGGTGCAGCTGCTATGCAAAACAGTATGACAATTCCTCCAAAAATTTCACACAGAATTACCATAACATCCAGAAATTCCACTTCTGGGTGTTTACCCAAAAGAAGTGAAACCCAGGACTCAAAAAGATATTTGAACATCCATGTTCACAGCGGCGTTATTCACAGCAGCCAAAAGCTGAAAGCAATCCAAGTGTCTATCAACAAATGAATGGACAAACAAAATATGGTACATGCATGCAATGGGATATTACTCCACCTTCAAAAGGAACAAAATTTTCACACAAACTACAACATGGAAGAATCTTTTTTTAATTGAATTTATTGGGGTGACACCAGTTAACAAAATTATACAGGTTTCAGGTATACAGTTCTACAACACATCATCTGTATACTGTATTGTGTGTTTGCCACCCCAAGACAAGTCTCTGTCCATCACCTTTTATCCCCCTTATACCCATGTTCACTGGCTCTCTTCTCCCCCACAGCAATCACCACACTGTTGTCCCTGGCCATTAACTCTTTTTCTTCTTTTCTCCTTTTGGCTCAATCCCTTCAGCCAATCTCAGCTTCCCCCCACCATCTACCCCATGACAGCTGTCAGCCTGCTCTATCTATGAGTCTGTTTCTATTTTGCAGAAGAATCTTAAAGACCTTATGCTAAGATAAATGTTGTATGTTCCTACCTTCATGATGTTTTAACTAGAATAGTTAAAACTATAGACAGACAGTGGAATAACAATTGCCAAGTGCTGAGGGGAGGAGGAACAGAGGAGTTAGTGTTTAACGAGCACAGAGTGTTAGTTGGGGAAGATGGAAAGTTCTGGAGATGGATGGTGGTGTGATAGTTGCACAGTATTGTGATGTACTTAATGCCACAGACCTGCATGCTTAAAATGGAAAATTTTATGTTATGTATACTTCACCATAATTAAAAATACTAAACAAAAATATTGGAATCGAGAAAACATAGTGGTTTTCTTATTACTCTGCTAGGTGTTTTAGAGATAACATATTCATTACCACCCCACATGACTTGTATTTTACAAATAAGAAAATTGAGACTGAGGGCTCAGGTCCACACAACCATAAAAATGGCTCAGGCAGCATTCGAATCGAACTCTTTTTATTTCCAAACACTTGAGTTCTCCCCTATATTCTGTGAGGGGAACTGTAACATTACTTCATGACAAAGGGCTGGACTTGATTATTAAGTTGAAAATGTGTTTTGCCTGGAAATCATTAAGAAGAGGATAGGTAACCAGGGGCAGCCAAAATGAGATGTATCCTTGGCCTACAGGGGAGATTTCACAACAGCAGGCTTTTCCTTCTCTAGCTGCACGAGGAGTGGCCCTGTGAGGGAGAGAGGATGGGACCTTAGGTGTTCATGACTTCTGTTCTGTGGTTCCTCATCTCTTACTGTGAGGCTCCAGTTTTCCTTCCCAGAACTGCTCCTTCCACTGGCCACGCATCACCTTCCTTTGTCCTGTCACTACGTCTCCTATAAGACCACACATCACACTGTTATGGCTGTTTTAGTTGTTGTTGTTAATCTTCCCCCAAGGTTATTTTTCCATTAATTTTTGGAGAGGGTGGAAAGGAGGGGGAGAGGCACAGAGAGAGAAACATCTATGTGAGAAAGACACATCGATTGGTTGGTTGCCTCTTGCATGCACCTCGATCAGGGCCAGGGAGGTATGTGCTCTTGACTGGGAATCAAACCCAAGACCCTTCAGTCCTCAGGCCAATGCTCTAACCACTGAGAAAACTGGCTACGGTTGTTATGGCTATTTACTTGCTTTTTCTCCACCAATATATAAACTCTGTATCACCAACATTTAAGACAAAGACTGGTCTATAATAGAGGCTCAACTAAAATTGAAAGAAGAAAAATATTCATTCATCAATATTTATTTTTATCTACAGCTTTGGCTGCCTTATGTAAAGTGCTATGATGGCATAACAGTGATAAATATTGACATCTGTCAAATATATTGTAATGTTAAGTCCATATCATCTTCCCAAAGACCCTTTTTGTGGTAGGTTGGACACGGAGCTGATGTCCAGAGAAGTCAGGTAACTTCTTCATGGCAACCACCCCAGTGTCAGACCAGAGATTTGAACCCAGGTCTTCAGTTTTGTGGAGTCCTCTAAGAAAGCTGTCTGTTTAATACACTCAAAAGCTACCATAATGATATGGGCATGGTACCTACATTTGCCAAAATTCTCAAAGAAAGAGTAAACACCATACCTTGCTCTGGGATGGTGGGTTGCTCCAGGATTCTAAATCCACAAGAGACTGAGGATCTTTCATGAGAGCTCAGCGAGAAACTTGCTTTGGTATCAAACAGAAAAACAGATCCAAGTTCTCAGAGATTTCCAAATAGTTGTGCTAAAAATAATGTTCTCCTTCAGTCCCAAAGAGCCAGAGGCCCTGGAAGTCATTCATCAAGTGAGGAGCAAACAGGGGTTTGTTAAAACTACGGTTTTGTTTGACATAAACCTTACGAGCCTGCTTTTGTTGACAAAGTTTACAGGCGCCACCATCTCTGTGTGCTGTGGCCTCTTTTCCAGATTTGTTTACTTAATTTTTCCCCTCTTCACTTGTTTTCCACTGAGGGGATGTTTTAGGGGGAAAAAAAATCACTCACTGACTGGAAATTAGTCATTAGCTTAGAAAAAAGAGTCACTTTCTATTTGAGAATTTTCAAGGTAGAGCATTCAGATTCTGGACATGGGAGCTGATGTCCAGAGAAGTCAGGTAGCTTCTTCATGGGGCGGTGTCTCAGAGAACAACAAGGAGATTTGTCCCTGTTCTGATAAACATGGCAGAAAAATGGCCCCGCATTCTACATGCTGCAAAATGCAACAGAGTTATGAGTTGGGCACTGATGTTTTCTGATAAGTGGACAAATAATTGGGTATTCTTAGCAGACTAATTTGTCTTTGTTTTTATAGAGAACTGACAGTAACAACACAGTGGGCAGAATGGTTCTTTAGATCCTATGACCACTTGTCTTTGATGCAATCAATTTCTTTGTTTCCTCCTGGTAGGTACTTATATCTCCTTAGCAACAGCACTATGTAATCCATGATGTCATTTATGGAAATGAAATGACTGAAAAATCTTGTTTTCATCTTACTTTCTCCATCATTCTTTTCAAGCAACTGCAAACTCTAATAGCTAGGGAAGTGCACTCTGACCACAAATTTGACCAAGAAGCTCAGTGGATGACGTTTCATTCCCATAAGCTTCATTTTGCCTTTGCTATCCACCCTCCCATCCCGAGGAAACAGCCTTTTGAATTTGTTAGCTGTTCAAAATTTGAGTGACATCACAGGGTGGTAAAAGCATAAAGAAGTGAGGCACAGATTTTCACTAAATTGGTGTAAGATCTTTTTTATTTCTTAATTAAATAAAATTGACATTGTAACATCATATAAATTGAAGCTGTACAGAGTACCACCTTGAAAAAATTTAGATATTGTAATATGATTGCCATGGTAGCATTTTTATCACATTTCACAATTAGAGTACAATATTATTATCTATAATCATTATACTGTGCATTAGGTCCCTATGGCTTAGTCACTACTCATTACAAGTTAGTACCCTTAAACATCATCCACCTTATCCTTGTGTCCCAATCCCATGGTAAGCTACAGAGTAGGACCTTAATCTCTGCTTTTTTTTTCTCATGCTCAAAATAAAACTGGTTGTTTTTTTATTTCTAGGTTTCCTCACTATTCTTAACAGTCTCTAACAAAGTGCTTGTCCCGGATGGGATAGAATTTAAGAAAATGGTTTCAGCCACTTCTGTGCATATAGTCATAGAAGTCTTCTGGAAGGAGATTTTTGTTGTTATTGAGAGAAGTCACACCAGTCACTTTTCATGCTGTACATCAAAGGGGGAACTTGGGAGTGGCTCCATGAAGGTTCTTCCTCTCAGGTACCCTTGGCTAGAGAGGGGTTGAGGTTATTTGCTTAAAGTATCTAGGACCTTTTTGAAAGAAGGGAAGCAGGGTTCAACTTTTTCTCTCCATGATGTAAATGTAGGGAAATTAGTAACAGACAGTAGGATTGGCCTGTTTAAAAGCCTGCTGTGAAGTAAAACATTATAGAATACAGAATGCAACTGACTGGGAGGTAAGTGGGAATCTGGGTAAAGAGACCTAAAGGAATCTGGAATGGTCAGCTTGGGTACATATATGTATGAGGGTGAAACTAACTGCTTTCAGTTATTCTGTCATAGCAGCTATCCTTTGCAGGATGGTTGAACACATGATGGTGAATTGAAAGTCATTATATTAGTAGTGGGGTAATAAGGGATTAATCCTGGGGTCATGGAAAGCATCCCCTAGCAATGGACAAGCATCTACTGGGTTGTGCATGAGTAGTGTCACCATTTGGTGGCAGCTAAAGCAACAGGGAGGGTAGGCAATGAAAGGTTTTGCTTTCTACTTTCTACCTGAAAAGCCTCTACTGACCCTGGAAGTATGTTCAACCAGAGAGAGCCAGCATTTAAAGATCTGGGGCACACAGCAGGCATGACAGCCAGGAGAGAACCATGAAAAGAGCACCTATTAAGTGAAAGTACTTTGGTCATGTTTTCTCATTCTCCTACTCCCTGATCTGACTGTAGACATGCCTGAAGTGGAAGGAGGGGCAGGATTGGGGGAAGATTGAAAAAGCATAGCATATCCTGAACTAAAGAACAAAGGAAACAGGCTTTCTATTGGATATAAAATTGAAGTTTTGACTTATATTTATCTTTTATAATATCTCAAAATAAGTCACAATTGACTGGTAAGATGGTTCATGTAACTGAAAATGACCAGAAAGGTAAGGAATTTGCCTGAGATGTCATGAAAGGGCAGGAAAGAAAGGCCCAACAGAATTTGACTAGAAGAATTGATAAGGAGAAAAATGAGGTTGTTTCTTATTTATATCCTATTAAGGACAGATGAGACACCATTTGATAAATTCAGTAAACTCTGGAGAGTATTGTAAGGTGAAATAAAGGATGTTATGAGAGTGTTTAGCGGGGAAAGTTTAATTGAGACTGTGATTCAAGTTTTCCGAAAGAAAGGACATTGACTTGAAGTGGGAAACAGGAGTAGGCATTAACCAGGAAGAGGGGTGGGAAAGCACGTTCAGGTTGAGGAAATGCCATATGCAAAGGCCCTTTGGTAGAATGATTTTGAAAGAAGGTCTTTCATTGAAAGAAGCAAAAGAGAACATGTGCCTGGAAGGAAGATGTGCCTGAACTGGGCAGGCAAGACTCTTCTGGCTGTGGGAGGTTCTGATTTTGATCCTGTGGGTAGAAGTGATACCACCGTAATTAACTAACTTATTAATTAATTAACAGGAAAGGGGCAAAGGAAAGGCCAAATTATATAGGCAAAAAACTGCAGTGTAACACTCCTCAGGTCTGTCCCTAGTATATACACTGAGTGGCCAGTTTATTATGACCACCCCATCAGTACTTCGTTGGGCCACCTTTTGCCTTCAATACTGCAGTGATTCTTCTTGGCATTGATTCCACAAGATGTTGAAGGGTGATGAAAGGAATCTGACACCATGCCTCATGAATAGCACTGTCCAGTTCTCTGAGATTTTATAATTGTGGAACCAGCTGCCTGATGGCTCTTTTAACTTCGTCCCACAAATGCTCATTTGGATTGGGATCTGATGATTGTGGAGGCCACCTAAGCAAGATAAAGTCTTCCTCATGTTCTTGGAACCACTCTGCACAATACCAGCACCGTGGCATGGCACTTTGTCTTGTTGGAAGAAGCCATCACCGTTGGGATATGCCATCAACAGGATAGGATGAACTTGATCAGCAATGATACTTAGGTATGTTGTGTTATTCAGACATTGTTCCACATGAATTAAAGGGCCCAAATCATGCCAGGAAAACATGCCCCAAACCATAACACTGCCCCCACCAGCTTGAAGTGTTGTATTCATGCATTTGGGATGTATGCTTTTTCCCCCCAAATTCCCACTCTGCCATCTGCATGATGCAACTGGAAACGTGATTCATCAGACCACATGACTTTTTTCCAATGCTCAACTGTCCAATCCTTGTGTTCCTGTGAGAATTGGAGACGTTTTATCTTGGTAACTGCAGACAACAAAGGTGTTCGTAGAGGCCTTCGGCTGTTTTGCTGATACTTACTCCATGGCTCTGAGCACCAATCATCCCACATTCAAAGGCTGTTAAATTGAATTGTTTACCCATATCTTCAGAAAAAAGTCACTTCTACGATTGTGGTAAACAACCTGCTTCCCTATTTATAATGGTCCGGCCCTCTAGCAACTTCAGCACAAAATTACAGCTAATTTGCCTACAAATGTCAGGTCGTCATAATAATCTGGCCACTCAGTGTGTTTGACAAAGTGACCTACATAGCAAAGGCGGTCAGAGAAATAGGCAAGGTGGGGTCATTTCAGGGCTTTGAAGAGTGTAGGTTTTATCTTAAGAGTAATGGAAGGGAAAGCATCTTCTTGCTTATGATTAAAATGGTGTTCTGGCTGCTGTGTGGAGAGTAGATTAGAGAGGGCTGGGGAGGCTGATGCAGCCAAGCAGACAAGAGATAATCATGGCTGGCCACTGAGGTGTCAGGAGATAAAGAGAGACATCTAGAGATTTTGAACATATTTTTGTTTAAGTTGTGATGGATCAGACATAGTTTCCTATGAAAGCTGCTTCTGCACTCATCAACACCAGCCAGCTCCATAGCACCTTTTCTCTGTTCCCATGGCCCTGCACCCTATTATCTCATGGGTGACAATCTCCATTTATTTCATTTGCTAACATCCTGGACTCTGAGCTCTCTGTTGTTCATTGTTTTGCTCGCTGCTGTACTCTATCACTAGAACAGTGCCTGCCCCTTGATAGGTGCTTGATAGATGTTTTTAAATTTTATTGAATTGGTCGTTGTGCCAGTCACTGTGGAAAGTATTATGTACATCCTCTTCTGTTCTGCACTTAGCAACCTCATGTGAGGTTCCATCCTCATTTCACAGATGAAGAAAAAAAGGCATGAAGGGTCAGTTGCCTTTATCTCACTCATGTAACTATAAAGCGTGAAAGCCATGGCTTGAATCCAGTTCCACAACATTTTCATCATCCCCAAAGAAAACCCTGTACCCATTAATCGGTCACTCTCCATTCCTCACTCCCACCGCCAAATCTTGGCAACCAGCAACCTCCTGCTTTCCACTGGTGACAAAAGACCTTGAGTGTTCTGTCTGCACCTCCCACCAGCTTGCATATTCGAGGAGCAGGGCCTTGGTGTGGATTATCACTGAATTTAAAATCCTGGCACAATACAGGCAGTCAGCAAGTAGGTGTTCAGGGAACTCCACAAAACTGAATCAGACAGCAGAGATATGCAATGGAATACTGTTCTGTCATGCAAACAAACATGATACTGATACATAGTATAGCACGCATGAACCTTGAAAATACTATTCTGAATGAAGGAAGCCAGACACAAAAGGCCACATATTGAATGAGCCCATTTGTGTGAAAGATCCACATCGGGTACATTCATAGACACAGACAGCAGGTTGAGACTTGCCAAGGCTTGGCAGTGGGCGTAAGGAATGGGAGTGGCTGCTTAATGGGTAAGGGATTTTCTTTTGGGGGTGATGAAAATGTTTTGGAACTTGATGGATGTGGTGGTTGTTCAAAATTGTTAATGTACTAAATGCCACTGGAGTATTTGCTTTAAGGTGGTGAGTTTTCTGTTATGTGAGTTTCACCTCAATAAAAAATAAAGCATTGGAATCCAATTTACTAGGTTCACAGTAGTGGCTGAGGAGAAAGGAAAGGTAACCTATAATTTTTTTTCTAAATAAATAAAGAAATAAAAATAACTATTTAAAAATGTATAAAAGATTGGAAGAAAAAAAATCCAAACCTACCATTACTTGGATTATCGCTAGAAATTTTTTGTATAGAGAAAGCTAGCTAAAACAGAACAGGGTGTAATCAGTGACTGTGAAGGCATATTACTCTTTTATTAGATTAGATATGTATTATATGTATCAAAAAATATTAAAAAGATGAGAAGCTTAATACCAAGATATTAATGTAGCTCTTTCACCATATGAAGGGTGATGGATCATTTACATTTTCTCTTTTCATTTCTATTGTTTTTTAATTTTCTGCAAGGAACAATAAGCACATTTCTTTAGGTTTGGAAAAGTCAGTAAATGCTACATAAAAGCAAACAAATAAAAAATGTCACTCTACCCACTCAATGGAAAATAGCCTGTGTAAATGAAAAAAAAATCCTTTTATTCAAAGAATAAAACATTGGTAATGTAAAAGATTATTTGTGGATATATATCTCAGTGTATGTCCTCTTTCTCCTCTTTTCTTTTTCTTTTTGGTTTGCTCTCTTTCTTTCTTTTTTTGCTCTTCAATGCATAGTTTTAGCTCCTCTTCCTGGTGCTAGATTTAAACATTTGGTTACTGTTTTGAATGTTCTTCTCCTCCACCTTCTCATCAAGGGATTTGAAAGCAAAGAGTCTTGGATTTTAGACATCTGGGAATGGCCAACTCTTTGGATTTGTTTGTGAAAAGATGTATTTGTTCAATTGAGCAAGTGTGAAACAAATGCTTTCAGCATGTCTATTAATCTTAGTGGCCTGAGTTATGTCAGGATATGCTCGCTCATGTTTTATGATGTTTGATTTCATAAAAATGTGTTTGGTTTCAAGGCATTGGCCCCTGTTCTCTGTTGACGGGGAACGAATTTGGAGTATGGCATCTTGTTTTTTCCCCAAACCTGGTTTGGTTTTGAATCATCGACTGGAACTCTGTGATGGTTATGACTAACACACTTTGTGAGTTCATAAAAACATTTATTTTAATCAAAATCCCCAATGGAACAGCACTACAACCAGAATGTCCGACATCATGTTTTGCCAAAAGACTCCTGCTGAAGGGTGTTAGGATAGATTTGGATGCCTATTGCTGTTTATCACACTGACATCCCAAATTCTAAAAGGTAAAGGAGGGAAAACAAAGGAATTTTCTAGTGGAGTCGGGAAACTGAAGCCTGATTTATAATAGTTGAGATGCAGGTGGAATTCTCGTTAGGTTACAACAAAGCTGAGAGTAATAATGCGCATAAGGGCATAACATTTGTTTGTACTTCCAAGAATCATGTTAGAAACTTCATCTTCAATCAGCTTCAAAATTAGGAGATGGGGCAAAGCTAAGTTATAATGTTAAGTAAAAATGTCCCAACACACAAATATGGCATAATATTTTGTAAGGAGAAAAGAAAAAGAAAACTCTACATTTTTAAAAAAGAACAGAGAGAAATAGGAATATAATTAAATGTGTTTTTTTATGGTCATAAAAATATTTGTTTTTCTCTACCTTTTTCTATTTACTGAAATTTTAATAATCATGCATTTGTTTTATAATAAACTAGGGCCTGGTGCACAAAAATTTGTGCACTCGGGAGGACCCTCAGCCCAGCCTGTGCCCCCTCACAGTCTAGGACCCCTCTAGGGATGTCCACCTGCTGACGTGCCTGGTCAGCCTGGGTGAGGAGCTGAGGGGAGTTTTCAGGCTGCCCACAGTCCCTTCAGATTTTGGGGTGACTGGGCAGCTTGTGTGAGGGGCTGATGGCTGTTTTCAGGCTGGCCAAGCCCCCTAGTGGGGACCCTCACCCCATTGGGGTGTGGCCAGCGTGGGTGATGGACTGAGGGGTGTTTTCAGGCTTTCAGGCTGCCCACAGCTCCAATTGATCCAATGTCCCAGCAAGGCTGGCTGGAAGCAGGTTTCTGGGGTTTATTTATGTTCTATAATTGATACACTATTCCTTTAAGCTGAGGCCTGGGCAGGTAACGAAGTCTCCTGTCTGCTTCAGCTCCATGGCTTCTATAGTTGAAAGAATGTGCCTTAGTAGTCGGGCCCAGGCCTGCTGTTTGCTTCAGCTCCGAGGCTTCTATAATTGCAACAATGTTGCCTGGAGCACAGAGAGGCCCAGCCGGCCAGTAGACAGCTTACTCCTGGAACAACGGAAGCCTCTGTTTACTCTAGCTCCATGACTGCTGGCCTCCATCTTGGCTGGGTTAATTTGCATACAGCCGCTGTGATTGGCTGGTGGGCGTGGCTTAGGCGTCCCAGAAAAATGGTCAATTTCAATATTACTCTTTTATTAGATTAGAAGACTTATTCATTTATCCAACATGCAGGTGCCAATTAGTAAGGTTAGAGATTCAAAGATGATGTAGCCACTTATCTGCCATGAAAAACTTTTAGCACTCTTGGGGAGAGTGACAAATAGTTAAAAGTGAATGGTTGCTATAGGGGAAGTACATTTAAGGTCAGAGTGTGAATTAACAAAGCAGTGGCCATTATATTTATGTGCAGAGTCAAAATTAAAAAATAATTAAGCACACAATAACAAGGTCCTGTGTGCCTGAAAGAATATCATCTCTTGCAGTCTAGGTTTTTCTATCTCATTTCGTTTCATTTCATTCGAGGATGGGTCCTAAGACTGAAGATGATCCATTTTGTAGGGGCTGAGTGAGGAGCACAGGAGTTAAAGCTTTGCAACTTGTCAGTTTTAGAAATGTAACCAGTTAGTCTCTCTGAATCCTGTCTCCCTGTATGGCAGCTCTAACTTCACTGACACATTCCTTGAGTTCTATGATATTTATGTGCTATTACCTCGCTGCTTCAGATCATGTGTTTTAGGTAATCTTCCCCAATAATTTTAACCATAGCTGACAGGTATCCATTTTAGCAGGAAGTTGAGTGATAAAGAGCTCAACAAATTGGTTAGAAAAGAGAAGAGGGATCTGAACTAGGTCTCCAGGAGTTTTCCAAAGAGATAGTGCATTCGCTTAGACTTAAGAGTTGTTTATGTTGGCTGTTGAGATGTCTTTTTGGGGTGTTTGTTCATTTTCAGTGTTCTATCCATGTTGTAAGTGGTTGAGTTTGCTCACATGGGTTATCTGTGAGTTAAAGGCATGTTCTTCATTTCTTACACAAACATTTATTTAGTATCTACTATGTGCCTGGCCTGTTCTCAGAGCTGAAGGGGTAAAAGTCAGCAGCAGGCAAAATCCTACCTTCATGGGGAGATTGATAACAAACATGTAGGCAAATGAATAACTAAGGAAATGATGCTAAAATACTGTGAAAGCGATGGTGATGGAGGGGTTGTATTCATAGGGCTGCCTCCTCTTATTGTAAATGCTCAGCACTGCTGCTGTTCATTTTGATTTTTTTTTTTTTTTTTTTTTTTGGTTTGTCTTGCTAGAGTGGACAACTGGGCTTTGGAGTCAGAGCTACCTGGGTCCTATCACAGGCTTGGTGCCCCCCAGCACTGCTGTGTGACCTCAAGAGAGTCACATCACTAATCTGAACCTCCGTTTTTTCATCTCTGTTTTGCAGGTAAGCATGGCCCCTGTCAGATTTGTTGTGAAGATCAAATGAGTTCAGGTGGGTGAAGTATGAGGAACATTTTAGGTACTCAAAACTGAGGAGGGTTGGTACGTGATTTTTTTTTTAATGCTATCTCTGATTCCTATTGCTAGCTCTGTGGGGATTGCTGGGATTCTAAATATAATAATCTCCTCCTCCTGTATTATCTCTGGAAAAGTAGCTCTGTAGGTATACTGTGTCTTTTCAAGTTGTCTTTTAGCTTTATTTACTTCCGAGGCATGGTAAGCTGAATAATGTCTACGACCTAACTGCCAGGATCTGTGACTATGTTCCCTTACATGGAAAAAGGACTTTGCAAATGTGATGAAGATCTTGAGATAGGGAGATTGTCCTGGCTTATCCAGGTGGCACACTGATCTTATAAGAGGGAGACAGGAGGGTCAGAATTATAGGGAGAAAGCGGATGTGTGGGTGGAAGCAGAGGGAAACAGAACCAGAGAAAGAAGATGCTATCTGATGGCTTTGTATGGAGGGATGGTCCATGAGACAAGAAATGTAGGCAGCCTCTACAATATAGAAAAGGCAAGGAAACAGCTTTCCCAAGGGAACCCAGCCCTGTGCACCCATTGTAGACTTTGGAGCTCCATAACTGTAGGACAAAACTGTGCTGTGTTATTTGTGGTTATTTGTTACAGCAGTGATAAGAAACTAATACAGATGAAACCAGGAGACCCTGCCTGAGCCCTAGGTGACAGCAAGAACAAAGGTAGGGGGATCTCTGGGGCTGATTAACAGTGATTTCTTATGGGGGGAATAGGAAAATATGTAATTCTTTCGACAGGAAATATTTAAACATTAAAAAATCAAACAAATAAAAAACCCTCAAGGATTTCTGGGTTTGCAGTCCAATCTCCCACCTACTAATTGTTGATTTTGAGAAAATGACAATCTCTCTGTGCCTCAGTGTGTCTTCTATAAAATGGGATGAAAGTTAGCATACATTTAGGATATACAGGGTGTCCCCCCAAAAAGTATACATACTGTAACCATTGATGGCTCAAGTCTGAAAATGAAATGCATTTCAATAAACACTGCCTTTATAATTATTCAAAGTGGGTATATAAATATTTTGGGGACACCCTGTTTATTAGAAAATTGGCATGTGGTAAGTGCTCAAGAAATGCAAATTGTCATGAATAGAAATGAGCTCTTGCTGAAATGAATTACTGTCTCCCTGGTATAATTCAAGATCGGTGAATTTTTGCCATCAACCTGCTGGTAGAAATTTACCAGGTAGTGGCGGAGGGATATCAAAGGATTCGTTTAGTTAATATACATGCTCATTTATTTCCACAGAGACTTTTCTTCCGTGGGGGCCAATGGCAGTTTCTTTCCCTTTCTGTTCACACGTGGGAAAAGAAATGCAAATTTGCAAATTGGGTGACAGGCATGGATAGGCTTCTCAAAACTCTGCTTTGTTTGTCTCTTGATTATAATTCAAAATTGACGTTGAAGCTGTAGCAGGCAAATAGATGACATCCTTTGAACTTTTAAAAATATATATATTTTATTGATTTCTCACAGAAAGGAAGGGAGAGGGACAGAGAGTCAGAAACATCGATGATAGAGAAACATCGATCAGCTGCCTCCGGAACCCCTCCCCCCACCGGGGATGTGCCCACAACCAAGGCAGATGTCCTTGACCTGAATCAAACCTGGGACCCCTGAGTCCACAGGCCAATGCTCTATCCATTGAGTCAGGGCCCTTCGAACTTTTTGCAACTCTCTTTGTCCCTGGTAGACCACAAGCTAACTTGTTTCTGCTTTGCTAAAAGTTATTCACCTGATAAATCCTGAAAACCCAGGAAAAGGCGTGTTCACATGAAACTGTTGTGACACTTCTAAGTCTATCTGGTTAGGGCAATTCTATTTTCTAATATAATTTTACGTTTGAAAACCAGAAGGCTTGCAATTGAATGAATTTGGCCTGAGAAAATAGTTTTTAATTTAATAAAAATGTCTACATTCAAAGATGTTTAAAAAATGGAATAAACCAAAAAGATAGACAACAGAGGAATTGTTAAATATACTACAGAACCATCACTCAGTGTTTAAAATTACTTTACTATAATAAGGGAAGTATTTGCAATACACATTTAAGAGAAAAAGTGAGAGACAAAATTGTGTTTGGTGTAAGCGTAATGTTTATGATGATTATCACTCACATGTTAATAGCCCAGCAGAAAATATACCAAAATACTGACATACATTGTGTTAAGGTGGTAGATTTATGAAATTTTTTCTCTTTATTTTCCAAATATTTCATGATGTACTATTGTTATTTATATATCTAAGGAAAAATAGTTTAAAAACATAAAGCAATAAGGCAAAATTTCCAAATACAGTGGAAAAGGTCCAAGAAAATTATGAATGCATACAGTTACAAGTTAATGAAACTGCCTAAGGAATTCTAATTTCCTAGATCCGTGCTGAAGCCAAAAAAACAAACAAAAACAAAACAAAAACAGGGTGGGAAATCCTGGCCAAGAGCACTTAGCAGGGTAAGTGGAGACCTTTTTAGCACATACACTTTCTTGGCTTCATGAAACAACAAAGAGTTTTGCTTTCCAAAATAATTCAGTTCTTATTGTATCAGTAATCTCCCTTCTAGCACAGGGGCTATGGAGGAAAAAACAAGCAGAATATTTATTATTTATCGAGGGTTCGCTCTGTGCCAAGCTCTGTGCTAAGTGCTTTACATTTATCGCCCTCACAGGTCTGTTAAGCAGGTCCTATTGTGAGAATGTTACAGAGGAGAGATGCTCAGAAAAGTGAACACAAGTCATTGGGGTAGAGGCAGCTTCAGACCTAGGCTGTCAGACTCTGCTGCTCATTACCTCAACCAGAACTCTAGTTCCCCAGGCTGTCCTGAGACCACAGCCAATTCTCCTTTTAAGAGATCCAACAATGTGTCACTATATGTGTAGCTCCCTACTGCGGCTGTGCATGGGGAATTTTTAAGTTTAGTTTAGTTTTAAATAGGTGGTACACAATGGTGTTTGAAAACTTCATATTATAAAAAGCATAATACTATCTAAATCTTTCTTCCATATTCATCCATCATTCCTCAGTTGGTCTTCCCTGAGAAAAACACTGTACATGGGGATCCATTCTCAAGTTTTAATGACTTAGAATCTCCAAGGTTTTTCCAGAAACCTGGTCTCTCTCTCTCTTTCTCTCTCTCTCTCTCTCTCTCTCTCTCTCTCTCTCTCTCTCTCTCTCTAAATTCTCACCTGGAGGATATTTTTTCATTGATTTTTTAGAGAGAGTGGAAGAGAGAGGGGAAGACAGAGCAAAATATCGATGTGAGTGAAATATCGATGTATGCAGCTTTTTTGGTATAGAAACATTTATTAAAAGAAGTTTATCCTTTTTTTGGTTTTGAAAAATCAAACAATTTTGGAAAGTGTTATATTTTGGTTGAAAATGTTTGTAAGCAGAAGTGGAATTGAAAATTAGTCTCAAAATTTCATGTGTCCTTGAGCTTCAATCGGTGGACTGGAAAGAGCGTTGGCCTGGAGAGACTGGGCATCTCAGCTTGGGCTGCTATAACAGAATACCATAGACTGGGAGGTGTAAACAACAGTGTGGAGGCTGGGAAGTCTAAGGTCACGGTGGCAGGCCACTGGGTTCTGAGTGAGAGCGCTCCTCCTGGTTCCCAGATAGCTGCCTTCTTATTATATGGTCCCATAGTGGACAGGCAAGGTTCTGGTGTCTCTTCCTCGTCATAGACAACCACTAATTCCTCATATCATGGGGGCTCCACCCTCTTGACTCATCTAAACCTAATTACCCCCTAAAGGCCCCACCTTAAAATACAATCACATTGCAGTTTAGAGTTTCACACATGAATTTGGGGGAACACATTCCATCCCTAATGTTAGGCTTCTTGCCCACCCTGCCAATGTCCAGCTGAGTGCTCTTGAGTAAGTTACTGGTATACCAATTATTGGGCTTTAATTTCTCCATCTAAAAGGAAGCTGGTTGGATCAGCTCTAAAGAAGCCAAAATATTCCCCAGGAGGACCTAGAGGTCTCTTTGGGGCTGAGATAGAATGAAATATTGGTGACTGAGCAAGCAGGTTTCTACCTTCAGATTCAGTTAGGACTGGTCTAACTTTTACTTTCTGGAGGTTATCAGCTCACTCCTCACCATCATCATTCCACAAGAAGCTTCTATCTATATCTATCTATATCTATATCTATATCTATATCTATATCTATATCTATATCTATATCTATATCTATCTCTCTATTTACCTATCTACCTACTTATCTATCTGCCTACCTACTTATCTATTATCTATCGCTATAGCACCTATCTGTCTATCATCATCTTTTTAGTACTTAACTCTAGGCTGTTCAGATTTATCAGCTTTTCCACTAATGCTCTTTCTCTGTCCCAGGACTCAATCCAGTATACCACATTGCATTTAGTGTTTTATTTGATTTTGCCTCTGATTAAAATTTGGCTCCAAACAATGGTTTCAGAATAATAAGAAGAATATATGTTCGATATCCTCTGGATTAACTGCTTGCTAGATATCTTCCACTTGTTTGGGCTTGAGACTGATATGATATATGAGGATTAACTGTGGTGCAGGGGAATAAGCAAGGTCTTCAGATTCAGGCAGGGCTGGTCTAACTTTTACTTTCTGGAGGTTATCAGACAAGTTAGCTGAGGTTCCCTGAACTTCAGGCTTCTCATCTGTAATATGGGAGAGTGCTATCTAATTTGCATGTTCTGAATAAGTAGGTATGTTTGACAGAAGGAGAGTTCTATGGTGGCTGTTTCTCAGGTCCATATGGTGTCACTGGTAAGCAAAGAGCTTCCTAGACCATGCCATGAGTATATCAATGGTACTGGCTTCCCAATACTCTTGTTTCATGCCCTGTTGAACCCTTTAAACATTTGCATTTCCTGGAGTGATATTTAACAGCAACATGCTCTTCTGCTCCAAGGAAAGACCCTCTGATATGTAGCGTTTTGATCATAATGTTGAGATGGAATTTATAAACATGCATCATAGTTCAGTTGCTCAAAACTGGAAAAAAATTACACCATTAATGCATGCTATTCATAAAAAAATTAGACTATATGGATGACAAAAGAAAGAAAATAAAAACCAGCTGTAATCAGACCACACAGAAGTAACCCTGTTATCATTTGGGATCTACGTTGGAAAGATGAATATCCTCCCTCTTCTTTTTGCCATTGCACTATTCTGTCATTACTTTTTGTTGAATCTTATTACTGTGTATAGGATCATATTTCCATGTATTAAAATACAATTCTGTGATGTAATTTTTAAATTGAGTTATATAGATATATTTAAATTATCTTAACTAATTCCCTATTGTAGGAAGTTAGGCTGTTTTTAATTTTTGCTTTTGCCAATAACATTGCAATGCATATCCCTCTGGTGAAATCTTTGTGCTCCATTCTCCAGTTTGGAAGTTTGAAGCTGGCAGCTGTCATAGTCTGCCCACACCCTCTCTTCCTCTTCCTTCTTACATAAACCTGTATTGTTTATGCTTGCACTAGTTCCTTGGTGGACTGTGTGCTCCTTAGAGGGAATATGTAGAGGGCCCTAGGTGTATTTCTACTTTCAGCCTGTAACCCTGATTTTGCACCCCTGTTTCTGGTTCTTCTTGGATATTTGATGTCTGATTTCCTAACTCTGGCCCATTTCTCAGTCATTCAACAGAGATCTATCCAGTACCTATAATGCACAAGGCCCAGATCCAGGCACTGGGGAAACAGATAGCAAGTAAGACAGAAAGCAGTCCTGCCCTTGGGAGTGTAGAGTGATGGGCAGATGTCAACCAAAGGAACAAGTACAGTAATAATTTCCAATGAAGATAAGTGTCTAGAAGACTAGAAGGCAATTAGGGGATGGCGAATCTTGCGGAGGAGATCAGAGGAGGTTTCTCAAAGAAGGTGTGAATATGGAGGGACAAGAGGTCTACACAGAAGACACTGCAGTGGGAAAAACCCAGGCTGTTCTCAAAGCAGCAGGAAGGAGATGAGTCGGTTAGGAGGGAGCAAGGGTGTTAAGATGAGCCCAAAAGGGGCTGGAGAGGGACTAGATCATGCTGGATCTCAATAGCCGTAGGGAGGAGTTTAGATGTTATTTGAAGTTCAATAGGAAGCTCTTGAAGGAAGCAGGAGAGGAACATGATCTGGTTTTCATTTTTTTAAAAAATCACTCTGCTCAAATTTTATCCTGAGCCAAAATTATCCAGATGATAAACCCTATTAGGGAAATCGGAAATTGGTAGCTTTTCAACAGATACTGGCTAGGAAGAAGGAACATGGTTTTTGGAATTTTAGTTTCCAGAGCTTTTCAGGTTTCTTAATGAGACAGATGCTGTTATTAAATTGATACCCATTCCCCTTTCACCTTTGCTTCCAGAATTCTGGTTTTGTCAGGTAGCAATATATGCCCACTTTCCAGCCTCCTTTGTAAGCGGTCTTGGAAGGCCTGTGGTATAATTATAGCCAATCAGGTATAAGAAAGCGTTGTGTGAAGAATCCTGGAAAGGTTCTTACTTTCCGATGGAAGGACACAGACACAACTGACTAACACAGAAGGTGAGATCTCAAAGCACAGAGCCATCTTGCTATCCTTTGATGACAAGCGTGAGGATGGAAGATAATTTAGTAAGAATGAAATGGTGGGAAGAGAGGAGCAGCCTGGCTTTAGTGAGCAGCTGAACCAATGCCAGCAGCCCCTGACTTTTTGTTGTGAAAAAATAAAGAAACCTTACTAGTTCAAGCTGCTGTTACTCAGGCATTCTGTTGATTGCAGCCAAAGCATTCCAAGCTAACGTTTATCACTGAGGGAAAGTGGGAACTGACTCCATTAGTAATTCCACAGAATATTAGGCAAATCATAAAAATTCTGAAAATCCCAGTGTATATTTAAATTGAAATGATTCCTGAACTCGGCGTGGGAAGCCTCTGTGTTGTGGATGAGGGCTCATGATCTCCATGCTATGGGAACGTGCCGGTCAATGGTCATGTAATATAAGAAATATTTATGTAGTGCTCTATACACATCCTTTACCTGAGAGGTGAGTCCTGCCAAAGGTTTTGCTGCAAAGATGGTTGGGTTTTTTTCCTCTCTCAGATTGTTTGGTTCCCATTATCTCAGTTCCCACGAAAGATGAAACAACACCCTTTCCCAGCCGGGCCTGCCCTGACTATGCCATTTAAAGTCCCAAGTGTGAAAAACAAGATGGCGGCATAGGGTAGACACCGTATATGCAGCTGTGAACAACTATTTCAGAAAAACCATGAAAAGAACACACGGACACCACTCACACCCACAGGACGGCTGGCTGAGTGAAAATCCTACAACCAGAGAAGAGTCTGAGACTCAGAGCAGCAGCGGAAGCAAAGTACAGAGGTACGGAGGTGCGCGCACGGGCTCGGGGAAGGGCTGGTAACGGAGGCCGTGGTTCTTTTCCAAAACGGGGAGAGCCACAAGCTCCCAGCGGCTCTGAACTCCAGTTCCAGGCGAGTTTTGGAGGTCCCACAGACACCCAGAGACTAGCATCAGAAGGAAATCCAAAACGGGTTTCTCTCAGCGTTGCTTACAGCAATAACCGAGGGACACAGAGTCCTGGCGTCTCTCAGCGCAGGGCTGAGAAGCGCCATATCTGTTTGCTCCGCCCCGCCCCGCCCGGCGAACTCCCCGAGGCCCC